>JAVQJG010066082.1:0-10804 GCA_036024015.1 Craterocephalus amniculus | reverse complement strand
TCATGTGCTTCATTTGCTTGTAATTGGATATCTAAGGTTTACTACGTAACAGTGAGTTTACACTGAATATTTGATCATTTATTCTTGGGGTGGCACTTGAGGGACCAATCAAATTTTTTTTGGGGGGGGCAGGCCCCCCCAGGCCCCCCCTCTAGAAACGCCCCTGCTTCACAGGAAAGTATTCCTGCTTTTCGGGATCTTTTGATTAAAAATTAAAATTCTGCAATGTGATTGGTGGAAAAAGACATTTATTTACAAAATATTACAGTTTCCATCAATGAAAACCAAACATGTACAAAAACACAGAACTTTACAAACAAGGAAATGACAGAACGACGATCACACGTTCACCAATCAGCAATCAATAACGCAATCAGCAATCAGATGCCATCAAAGCAGTCATGTGACCTCGGACGGAGGAAAACAGCCCAACTCCTGAGGGGTTCTGGTGGTACCGGGTGGAGGAAACTTTGTTTTCAGAGCTTGTTTTTTTTTTCAGACCTTTCTGAACTTTTCTGATTTACAGGATTTATCTTTCACATCGTCTCCGGTTCTGAGTTTCTGGTCCAGATTGTCATCGCTGGTTCAACCCCGAGAAGTTCTGTGGTTCTGGATCAGGAACCACGGTGGGAACAAACGTTTGATAAATAATAAATATGAACAAACATGTCTGACAGAACAATCAGAACCGTTCATGTTTCTCTGGTTCTGGTTGGGTCTGGTGAGTGCAGACATGCAGAGCGCCGTCCACAGCGCCCTCTGCTGACCACTTTCCATTTCCCTCCATACTGACGGTTTTTACACTGAACCAACACATACGGGAACACATACGTCCGGATGGGCTGCATTACTTCTACCTGTTCTTCACATGTGCAACATATGCTCTTCACATGTGCATCACCTGTTCCTCACGTTAGCAACACCTGTTCTTTGCACGAGGGCCACATGTGCATCAACTGTTCTTCACATGAGCAACACCTGTTCTTCACATGAGCAACACCTGTTCTTCACATGAGCAACACCTGTTCTTCACATGAGGACCACATGTGCATCACCTGTTCTTTACATGAGCAACACCTGTTCTTCACATGAGGGCCACATGTGCATCACCTGTTCTTCACATGAGCAACACCTGTTCCTCACATGAGGGCCACATGTGCATCACCTGTTCTTTACATGTGCAACACCTGTTCTTCGCATGAGGACCACTTGAAATTCTTCCAGTACCATGTGGATGAACGTGTGCTTCACATGTTTTTACATCACGCATTATGAAAACATTCCAAACCAACCTGTTCGTGCACACATTGTTCACATGTGCACACACTTGTTCTTCACAACAAGGAACACATACGTATTTTCCAGAACCATGTGAACATGTGCATTGCATGAAAATTTCCAAAACCACGTGGGTGTTGCACATGTGCAGGTTTTTCTGTACACCCAGGGCGGAACATGAGCTGCAGCCATGATGACATCATCATAACATCATCGTCCTGCTCTGTTTAACACATGACGGTTTTATTACATCCTGAAATTAAACGTTCGAGCCGATGACGCTCTTTCTGTTCACATGACCGGGTGTTTCCTAGCAACCGTGGTCCGGACGTCCTCCGTCTCTGCTCCGAGCTCCAGATTGTCTCACATGAAGGCACAGCTGGCCTGCAGGTGGAGCCTCCTCTTCCTCTGCAGGTCAACACAAAGCGACGGACGATGATCGGGGGGAAAGTTCGTACGGTGGCCCGACGGTGGAAACCCGACACGCTCTGACGTTCAGCCTGCAGCAGGAAACCAGTCTGAACCGGTTCAAACCGGTTCCTCTGGTGGCTGAGTCCCGCCGCAGCACCACACGATGATCACATGACTGATTACACACACACACCGGCTATGACATCATCGGATGACGTCACTCGACGGGCAAGCCGTCCGCGCTCTCCTGCGACACCTCCGAGTCCAGCGAGTAGCAGGAGCTGCCGTTGTCCTGACCGTCCCTGTTGGCGTCCTCCGACAGCGCGGCGGCGCCCGCTGAGGCCCCGCCCCCTCCGCCCGCGTCGGCCCCGCCCTCGCAGAAGTGGGCGGAGCCCTGGAAGAGCTGGCTGCAGAGGCGGTTGTAGCGGTGGAAGCGGCCGGGCTTGCCGGTGTGGGCGTACATGTGCTCCTGCAGCTGGCTCTTGTGGGCGAAGCGCGCCCCGCAGACGGCGCAGGCGATCTTACGTCGGCGCGACGTCAGGCCGGCGGGGGGGGCGGGGCTGACGCCGGCGCCGCGGCTACGCCTCAGCTCCGCCGCCAGCTGGTTGGCCAGCGCCTGGCTCTGCCGCAGCGCCTCCTCCAGGCAGCCCGCGTCCAGCTGCTCCTGGGCCCCCGGGGGCCCCTCCTCGGCGGCGGCGTCCAGCTCTCCGCCCGGCGCCAGGCCCTCCATGAGGCGGGCGGGGTCCAGCGCGTGGCTGAACAGATGCTCCCGCAGGCCCTCCGGCGAGGAGCAGCGCTCGCCGCAGCGGGGGCACAGCAGGCCCAGGGGCCGCTCCTTGAACAGGGACCCCTGGCTGGGGCTGCTGCCTTGCGCCGGGGACGGAGACCCGGGCCCCGGCCCCTCCTCGCCGTCCTCCTCCTCGTCCACGCGCTCCTGCTTGATGCGAGCCGAAACGTCCGAGTCGTCCCCGGAGGCCACGGAGCCAAGGCGCAGGGCGGAGGCCTGGTGGTCCAGCGGGCCCTCCAGCCCCACGGCCATAGATCGGGGCCGCACCCGCCCGTCCTCCGGGGCCCCGCGGGACACCGTGGTGGTCTTGGGGGCTCCAGGCGTCTCCTTGTTGGCCAGCTGGGAGGAGATCTGGATGCCGTAGAGGTTGGACATGCGCACCACGTCGGCGGCGGCCTCGGCGGGGCCCTCGCCGGGCTTCCGGCACAGCTGGTAGGCGTGCAGGAACTTGATGCCGTCCTGCAGCCGGCTCTGGTCCACCTGCTGCTTGGGACACATGCCGGTGTACATGATGTGCAGCAGGTAGCTGAAGACGTCCGGCTGGATGTCCGTGGGCTGGATCTTTATGCACTCGCTGGGGACAGACGCAGAAACAACTAGCGCTCATTTCATCAGCCTTGTTTAAATCTAGTCTCAGTTTTAGACAGTTTTTATCCAATTAAATCAAATCAAATTATTTTTGTACAGCACTTTTCATGTATTGTTGCTTTACTAAGTGCTTCACAGAATAAAAACACACAAAGAAACCCCCCAAGACCAATAAGACTTGGTTAAAAAGGATCATTGATAGAGCAGAATTATATAAGACACAAACAATTAGCAATTAAACATAAATAAAGAAATAAGTAGATAAATAATTAAATAAATGAATGAATGAATAATTAAATAATTAAATAATTAAATAATTAAATAAATAAATAAATAAATAAATAAATAAATACATACATACATACATACATACATACATACATACATACATACATACATAAATCGTTTTAATAGAAAAATAAGACTAGCGTAAAATTGAATAAAATGTAGTTATAATATACAGTAAATCAAAAAGGTGTGTCTGGAGCCTTTTTTAAAATCACTTAGGGCTGGGATACATTTTCTGTGCCCGCAAACATTCGGCTGGTCTGTGAAAATACTCGCTGTAAACTACGAAGGCCCAACGTGGCAAAAACAGTAATACCGGAGGCTACCACCAGGGGGAGTATACAGCACTGTACTCTGAAAGTTACAAGCTGCTGGTTTGTTGCAGCAAGTCGAAAATTTTAGTTTTTATTTTAGTCGAAGAAAACTTTGTCTAGTTTTAGTAGGATAATATCGATAATAATGAATATTTCCATCTGATCTAAAATGGTTTCACATAACATTTCTTTTCAACCTTTCGATGAAAAACACGATTTTAAGGAATAAATCCGGACATGGAACGTTTTCTGATTAAATTTTCATATTTATGTTTAACCATAGGTCACTTAAAACTCCTGGATTAGCTTGCAACGTAGTTTCCCGACCAGTATAACGTTTCTAATCGTCTAATCGTGATTTTTTATTTCAAAATTTAAAAAATAGATGTTTTTTTTATAAAAAAAATCGGATTTTGGGATTTTTTTATTCCCGAATTTAAAAATGAAAATTAATTTTTTTAAATAACTGCAAAAAAAATCTTTACATTTTTAATTTCATTTTACTATTTTTTGTTTATCTTTTTTTACTTTTACTTGTCGGGCGTTATAGTAGCAGAATGTTGGTCTAGATATTATGTTATTTTTTACTAATTGAAATTAAGAAAAAAAATATAGCAATAATATTTTTTGTTACATTTTTTTCTTTTTCTCCACAAAAGTCTGCAACATTGAAGAATCATGAGAATCGCAATTTAAGGAATCGAATCAGGAGGAAAGCGTATTCCTGCCCTAGTTTCTAAGTTAGTCTAACCTAATTTTGAATAAATCCTGAATTATCAATCATTAATGAGGGTTTTAGTCTCGTTTAGTCTAGTTTTTGTCCAGTAAAGAATGTGTGTTGATGAAAATATTTTCGTTTAACTTTCTTTCACAAAATTAACACAGCTGGACGGGATCCGGACCACCTGAACCGGCTCAGGTGTGTGCGTTCTCACCTGGACTGGTGGATGAAGATCATCTTGAAGTAATTGGAGAAGGCGGCCAGCACGGCCCGGTGCGCCTTGAAGTAGACGTTCCCGATGGCGACGGTGCAATCACACAGGAAGCCGAACTCTCTCTGCACGTTGAGCTGCTGCAGCAGGAAGAGGCTGTGAGGCGACACCTCCATGGCCCGTCTGAAACACAACCAACACCACATCCAGCCCGTTCCCACGGAAACCGGAGGGTTAGGCCACTGGAAACTTCTGGAACCCACAAACGTTGAGTCCTGTGAACTTTTAATTTTCATATCTCCATCATTTTTTTAAAATCACGATCTACAATATATGTCTCAATATAAATATTTTGGTCCAGTAAAGAGACACGGTTCATATTTACAGTCTTGAGAGTCTAAATTTACTTTTATTAAGCATCAGAGGCACATGTGCATTAAACAATTTGACTGAAATTAAGAGTATATGGGAATTAAATAATAAAAAACAAAACTCATCAACGACCAAAACAAAGATACAGCTGTGCATAATGCTAAAAAAAAAGATATTTTTCACTCTAACTCCATATAAACGATATTCCCTCATTCTATGTCTCCATATGTTGCCTAATTTGCATAATAATTAGCATATTATGCAAATTTAATTTTCAAAGTAAACTACTGCGTTTAGTTTGGGCCTGTGGGAACGTCCAGTGGACTCAGTCAGAACCGGTTCCAGTTCTGGTTTTTAAAGACCCGTTTCAGAACTAAAGTCATCAGACGGGACCAGAACCTCCTGCTCATCCCACCGACCAGAACGTCTCACATCCAAGTTCTGAACCGGCCCGGTCTCAGTCCAGCTGGGCGGACCTGATGCTCCAGTCTGACCCAGTTTGATCTCATGCAGGCAGAACCAGCGGACTGGAACCGAACCATAGATCTTTAGGTTCAGGAAGGAGGTCCAGACTGACCCCGACCCGACCCGACCCAACATGACCTCAGTTCGCTCCGGTTCTCACACACAACCCGTAAACTAGAGCAGAACCTGGACCAGATCTCTGCTGTAACATCAACGCACCCAGAATATTCTGTAAACACAGTCTGTGATCGGGCGTACACGTGACGTGCACGTGAGTCATGTGACCATCCTCACACTGAGCACCTGCCTGTCCCACTGACACTAAAATTAAACACACACGCGAAGCTTTTTCTTTCTTTTTTTTTACACGCGTGCACGCGCAAGCACCTGTCCTTATGTCGGGCCGAAGTGACGTCACTGCAGCGCACCTCCAGCAGTAAGTCATTAAGTCATGCACATCTGGACACGTGACCTCTGACTTGACCGAAGGTCACCTGCAGGACGCGCGTGCGCGCACACACGCGCACACACAGAGGACGATGAGGAGGGTGATGAAGAGGCAGGCAGGTGTTTTTTTTTAAACCGCGGGAAACCGTCCGTGACCCTAACACACCGGAAACCAGACAGGCGCGCGACCCGGCGGCACCACAGCTCCGCGCGTGCACGCCGCGTCGCGCCCGTGGGGCTGGCTGCATCCTCTTCCATCCTCCGCTCTCATCCATATTCACCACAAGACGCACATCCTCATCAACCGCACGCGCACATGCAGGCGCACGAGCGTTCGCCCAGCGCCCCGCACGCGGCCCCTATCTGCGCGAGGCGCGCACGCGCGCCGTTAATCAGCCTCTTACCGCAGAAACGAGCAGATTGTCTTCAGGAGCCGATTTGTTGCTGCAGACGCGAACTCGCGGAGAGCCGCATCACGTCTCGCGAGAGGAAAGGTCAAAGGGGCTGGTCACGTGATCTGGCTGTGAAACGGGGTGACAGCAGGAATCAATAATCAATAATCAATTACAGACTTCTGATTAGCTGCAGCAGAGCGGATCAGTGATCACTGATCCATCAGGGATCAGCTGCAGAAGCACGAGGAGGTCTGCACACATCTGCATCCCACCAGAACCAGACCAGAACCGGATCAGAACCAGACCAGAACCGGATCAGAACCAGATCTAAAGCTGCTTCTGAAAGGATGAAAGGTTCTTTGGTCAGGGAGGGAAGGTGAGTCCGGCTGGCAGACTGAACTCGGGAAGGAGATCCAGAATTGGATCCAGAACCGGATCAAGAAGGTCAGGGGAGACAGCGTAACGTGTCAGAACCAGAACCAGATGCTTTTCTTATCACTTCTCCTGCTTTCTTTTCTGTTCCCTCAGGAGCAGATCCAGATTATGACCCAGATGTTGTGATCCAAATTATTTATCATGTGCTTAATCAATATGTTTGATCTTGACCCGGAAAACCGTGGCCCAGAACTGGCCCAGAACCGAACCAGACAAACATAAACTGAATCTGAAACAAGATGTTCTGGCGGATAAATTCTGCACATGAAAAGGTTCGGAGTGAGACATCGCTACATCATCACACCTCTGGCCTAAACATCATTTACAGTTTCTAATAATCCGCTCAGAGTGAGACCTCCTCACTACTCCCTGCTCTAAAAAAACCCAAAAACTGTTCATCATCTTCTTAAAATGTACAAACTTATTTAACCAGATCATGTATTTTGATTCGACAGCTTAAATTTCCTAAAATGACTAAAAATGATGCATGCAAACACAGTGAGAAAGATTATTCAGAAAGGGAAAACATTAAAGACTTCAGCCAGTGTTCCCAGGAGTGGGCATCCCAGTTCAGCCCTATTTCAGACTCAGAAATATTAAAAAAGAAAAAAGAAAGATCCGGGGAACTACACGTCAGACTCTCCAGGCTTCCGTTACAGGTTGAATAATAAAGTTCATGACGGGACATTTCCATGTTAGTGATCTTCTGTGTGCTACGGTGCCCACTTTGTTCCTGTTCATGACTAACCCTTTGTGGTAGAGCAAAACTTTCAGTGATTATAAGGAATCCTATTAAAGAAATAAATTAACTTGCCTTAACCGTCTTAATAATTTGTTTGGGTATGTAACCCAAAAAAAGTGTTTGTTGTCATGTTGCTGTTTCAGATTTTGACCATTTCACTTTCATGACTTTATTATTGACTTTTATCTCAACTATTTGCTAGACAACATTTATTGTAGAGCTGGCACGATTTGATTCCTTTAAGGGATTTTTGGGTGCCGATTCGATTTAAATTATTTTGTATTGTAGATTTTTTTGGATAAAAACTTTTTTTACTACAAAAAAATCGTATTCCTATTTTTTTCCTTGATTTAAATCTGGAAAAAACAACACAGCAGCCAGACCAACATACTGCTATGATAATCCTCGACAAGACAAGTAAAAAAAAAAAAAAAGATAAATAAAAATAATGATAAAAGTAAAAATTAGAAAAATATTTAAAAAAAAACTTTTTTAAATTTATTTTAAAAAAAAATTTTTACACACAAAAAATGCATAGGAACATTCCTCTCTTGCTTTTTTCTTAGTTGGAAAGATAAAGGATTAAAACACGACCTCATTACCACAACACAGTATATAGTTTAATGTTTACGGCCTGTAAATGGTCATCTGTGATACTGACGTTGGATGTTTTCATTAACTGTATTAAAATACTTTTTTTCTCACTGTCTAAAGTAAAATCAGAATAATTTCTCCTGTTTTAGGTCACTAAGGATTACTAAATTATTTCTGTTTTGCTAAATGAATCTTGGTTTATAACCTTAGAGAACAGGATGGATGGATTTGTTTTAAGTAGATCATAAATAACAATTAACTGGATTGAACTGTGTCTGTAAAACTGTCTTTGGAAGATAAACAAAAAAAAAGGGGTAGAAAAATTATTGCTTTAATTTGAAGGATGTGGTTATGACCGGAAGTCTTTTATTTTGGCTTCCTCGCGTGACGGTGCGGCAGTCTTTGCGGAAGTTCTTTCATCCAGCGGGAGGAGAGGAAGAAGAGGCTGATCTTCGTCAACTTTCTGCCTGAACACAACAAACTGTGCGGGGAGGAAACTCCGGCGCCCCGGGAACATCCGCTCTCCGCCGCCATTAGCAGCAGCTCCTCCGCGGGCCTCCGGTTCTCACGGTGAGTCCGCGGCTCCTCGCCCGGCCTTTGGGGCTCTTACGCCGGGGAGAGACAGCAAAAAGTCCCCGCGGCCTGCTGCTGTGTGCGCTAGCTGAATGCGGTGGCAGTGCGGGGGCGGCGGGGCTGTTTGCGGGAGAGATCGCTTCAGTCGCGTCAGTTATCGTCGAGGATGGGTCTCACATCCGGTCCAGATTTTCAAACTAAAACCGCCTGGGGAATGAACTTGCTAGTGTTTAATGGCTTGTAGAGATAAATTTTACATTTACGTCTTATTTAAAATGTTTTTAACATTAATTTTACTTTTATTAGAATAAATATCAGTCAAACAGATCAATCCGCTGGTTTTTACGTCACAAGGCGAAAATGATGTTTTAACTCTGGAGGTGCAGCTGCCGTAACTTCCGGTGTTATCGTTGCTATCAGGTATTAGCTTTCTGCAGCTAGCCGGAGCTGTAATCTCCATTTTAGCTCTGCTGTCCGCCCCAGCAGGGCCTCTCCGACCTGCTTCACGCGGGTCCCGCACGGCGTGAGCGTGACAGCCGGTGAGTGCGCGGCCGTGCGCGTGATCAGAACTCTCATTTCTCGGGTTTTCAGTGCAGAGTTTGGCTGTGAAACCCGGACTCCAGTGGTCAGGTGTTCGGTTTTCACACCTGAGGACCCTGCGCGCGGGGGGCAGGTGTTCCGCTGACCTGCCAGCTGGGGGAGGAAGAGGAGGAGGAATCTGTAGCCTGATGATGAAGAAATGCGCTGGTTCAGTTCTGACCCAGCAGGTGCATGAAGCGGGCTCACCTGAGACCCCGGGTTTTGGTCTGGAAGGTGTGAACCAGAACCGGAAGTGGCTGCTCCTATCTCTCTTTGTTGATAATCTGAAGCATCGCGTGACTCAGTCAGCTGATTGATAAGATCAGGTGTGAAATCAGAGCTGCTGTTAGATGATGTCACACATAATCAGCCAATTAAAAGCCAGATTAGTTCGTCATGAACATGTTTTAGTGCAGCTGCGGACCTCTTAGTCCTGCAGGTTTTACATGTTTCACAGCTGCAGCACAAATAACTGGTCACTAATTATTTTTTGTTATATTATTGTTTGAGAAATAATCATGATTTTATGATTTTCACAATCATCTTTTCATTTCACAACGCTGGAAATGTATAAAATAACATGAAAACTCCTTTTCTGTTCAGTTTTATTTGTGTGTTGGTGTCAAGAAAACAGAATATGGCAACAAGATAAACAAAACTATCATTCAAGTTCCCATTGGAAATGGGTGACAATAATTTAAAAAGCTACGGTATTATTTGAATGAAGATGTGAATATGAAAAGATAAACAAACATTTGAGCTTCAGGAGTTTAGTGGTGTCAATCAAACTATCTTTACGTTATTTAGGAAGCTTTACGATTATTAATTGTAGCTTCTACTACCGTGATAAAATAAATAATCGTGACATCCCTAGTCTGGAGTACAGATTGCCATTCAATTAAACCGTCTTAATCGATTTTCCAGAGAATAAACAATTGTTTATCGATAAATTATATTATTTCTGTATAAAAATGTAATATTTATAGCCTATATCTAAATTATGTGAAAGTAGAAAAAACCTTGTGTGTTTCCTGATTTACATTTTAATTACAAGACGGGTCATCGTTTACTTGTTACACTGGAAAATATGCGCTTACATTGAGCTTCAGCACCAGTTTAAAGATGCATTTGGTTGGACGATCAAACAATAATGTATTCAATTCAAATCTTCTTGGTAGATAAATTATTCAGAATTATTTAACTCTAAATTTTCTGTCTTGCTGCTACCAGAAGTAAACAAACTTTTTACTTGAAGCATTTTCACTTGATTTGAGAGGGTCCTAGCTGCAGACTGCAGAACGGGGCGAGGTTGGACGTCCAGCTCCACCCACTCTACGTTTTGATTGGATTACCCATCTCCTTCCTTCTAAATGACCATTTTGCAGCAGATACCGGTAGTTATTGGAGAACGGAATCTGAATCTGAATGAGCGAAGGTACAATAAAGCTCTGTGTTGCTTGCCATCACTAAAAGCCTTTTCCCCCCTGTGTAAAAATAAGTTTTTCTGTAATAACTGCTGTACGTAGCTTGTTTGAACTGAACTTACGTTTTGTCCCTAGCAATTTTCACACTGTTGTCAGCAATTACTTTAAGCAAAGTTGTGC
>JAVQJG010066066.1:0-58100 GCA_036024015.1 Craterocephalus amniculus | reverse complement strand
AGATAGATAGATAGATAGATAGATAGATAGATAGATAGATAGATAGATAGATAGATAGATAGATAGATAGATAGATAGATAGATAGATAGATAGATAGATAGATAGATAATTGATAGATAGATAGATAGATGGTCATGTGACTAACAATATACAGTATGATCCAGATAGCTTAACTAAGCTTAGCGATAAAGTAAATTTCAAGTACTGCTCTACCTACAGATGACAACAGGAATATTAAATCATGTCTATACTGAATAAAGAAAGCACTAAATCCATATAAAAATTGAAATAATCAAACAATTTGCAGATAAAATGTGTCTTCATCTTGATCAGTGACCTCTTGGACTATTTTTTACAGCGTAGGAACACCAGGGAATCATTGTCAGGCATTTTATAATAATGGATAATTTCTCATGGAAACACTTAGCGACCTCAGTGGTACAAAGACCATAATTTGTTGCTTGCAAGCTACGGGATACTTGATATAAACATAACATCAAAGCCTTTCATAACCAAATGTTTTGGATGTGACCAGAAAGTTATACGAACTATATACCAGGCAGTTTGGGAAATTTGTTTTATTAGTGACAAAAGAAATGGATTGCAGGTAGCAGATGGCTTTTGGGTGTACAGATAAAAGTTTTGTTATTATCAGCACCTGTAAAAGTTAATTAATTCTACAATGGCCCATAAATCCTCCTCATAGGTATCAGAAACATATCCGTTTCGCCCCCCTTCCCTGCCTTTTGTTTATCTGGGTCAGCGGGATGTGACAGAGTTGGGGCTCTGTGACAGCAGTTAGAGGGAGTTTTGACAGACAGACAGACTTCAAGGGGCTGCTTTAAGAAGGCGATGTCAGGCCACAGAGCAGTGACACGATGTGAGTGGAGACAACCAACACCCTGTATCTGATCTGATGGGAGGTGGCAGGAGATGAAGAGAAGAAGTTAAATTCAGCCTAAAAGGCAGGCCACAGTCTGAGGTCAGCCGGAACAGAAAATAGATGATGAGCTCTGCATGAATACTGAATAAGAAATAACTTGTCCAAGTTTATGTATTTAATCATCTATCTTTAAAGAACTCAAAGTTACAGGATATTTAGAGTTCATGAGAGAAAAAATTGTGGTCATAATTTTGCACTCACCAGCATTTGCTCAGAAGCAGAAGTACAGCTGCTGCACTGTTTGCTGACTATTAGACAACCTGTCAGACTCAAAAAGGCATTTAACCAGATAAATATTGAAGGCTCTTTTTTGGAAGATGAAGGCTAATTTAAATGTTCAAGTGCCGTCAATCTGTAATTATAGCTTCAGTAACTTCAGCCAATACAAAGTTACCAGAGCAAGTTACAAGGTTTTCTCATGCAGCATTAGTTTTAGATCATGAGCATCAAAGGCAGTCAAATTGTCGCCTCTGTCAACATACTTAAAGCAAAGAAGTAGTTTAAAAGTAAGACTGCCACAAGTGACCCATGATTCATATGAATTTAAGCAGGATTTAAACAGGACAGTATTAGTCTAGAGTTTTTTCCATTCATGGAAAAAAACCTTCAAACATTTAATGTTTGATGATGTTTTCAGTTAAAAAAAGAATAGAAAAATGTTGAAAATAGTGAAGATTTATCTGAAACAATCAATGGGAGGTTCCCACTGTAAAATTTCATATCTGTAGACTCTTGTCAAAATATGTTCTGTTCCCTTTTTTGTGTTTTTGTGCCAGGGACAACTCTGGAGCAGCTAAAGCTGACTGTCCATGAAGAATTATGGAAAACGTTCTTCACAGCCTCAACACATCACCGTGAGGAAACAACAGAGTGTTCAGAGAGGCTTCTTCAAGTTCACTGCAAGACGAGGAGGAAGTAAGTCCTGCCCTTACACTTGGGAACAAGAGTTTGATTATAATTAGATTATTAGTTATCTTTTGTTTCTAAAAAAAAGAAGAAGAATAAGAGGAAGTAAAACATTATGTTACCATGTCCCTTGATGAATAAAGCATTTTTGTTCATTTTATATTCATATAATCTGAAACAACATGAGGGTCCAACTTTTGGGTCCAACTTCCTTAAAGATACTATCTATATACTGTTATCATGAAAACTTGTTTGTGAATGTTTTTCCCACATTGCATGCCCCTTTGGTTGAGCTGCTCCCTCTCAACAAGAAACTAATACTTGTGCAGTGGTTTCTAGAGCTTGGGGGAAATTGACTGTAGCCACTAACTACATATCATCCTGATTGACTCATCTCAGACTTTTATGAGAACGTCTGAGATGTCACTCATCTTGGGTCATTTTCTCCCATAGACCTATTGATTGAAGTCTTCCACATTACTCCGATAATCATGATTATCATCAGCTTTGTTCCCAAGAGAGCCTTAAACCAAAGTAAAGCAGAAACAAAACCACACACTATTACGCCACCGCAGTGACTTACACACATCTGTAGGGATCCTTTTTTGTTCCTTTGTGCAGCTACGTTATCTTCGGAGACATGTCTGCTTGTATTTGCACATGCTTGGCATGCTCTTGCTTTAATACATCAGGAGTTTCCCAAGATGCATTAGCTCAAGAAGTGATACCCTGCAAGCAGCAGTCACAGGAAAATGAGTGTATGTGTGAACGATGAGGAAGCTGGATCTTATCTTAGAAATTAAATGTTTGTCTTCATCAGTGTAAAAAATCTTAATCCTATCCCGTGATCGATTGTCACCAAGACAGCGATGAGACCGCTCACAACCTGCTAATTCCGGCTAATTCCGGCTATCTGATGACTGAGTGACAACATCGGGGCCTCACACTTTTCTATTTTAGCCCAGAGGGAGCTCCTGAAGCATGTTTACCACCAATTATGTGCTTTGGGGAAAATGCCAAGTTTATAAATAGCATTTTGTTGTGTGTGTGTCTCTCTGTGCCCATAAAACCATAAAAATGAGACTGAGAGCACTGCACGTTTACGTCATGAGCTCAGGGCTTTGATCAGTAAATGAGGAGAGGATGAGTCACTCCATTCGCTTAGATTGCCTTATTTCACTGGCTTACTTTCTTGGCCAGATTGCCTTTCAGGTGGGCTTTTCTGCTGTTTTCAGGGACCGTCTTTTAGCCCTCACTTTTACTACTTAGGTTTTGAGCCAAACATACACTCTTCACAGTTTTAACACTGTGTTTCTCAGAGTAGTGGCACAGGTGTTTTTTTTAATCGGACATGTTAGACACTAAAAATCAAAGCTGTCCACAAAAACCCTGTCAGTGTCCTGCAGAAATGCTCAAACGGATTCTGTGGTCCAGACCACGCTGCGTTACCATTCCTGCCCAAATGAATAAAACGGACACAAAATGTTTAAAATAGACAAAGTTTGACTCCTGTAACAGATGGTCTGGACTTCATTTCAGTATTTTTTCTCACTTACACGCAGGCCGTTTGCCCTTGGATGCAGTAGCCTAATAGGAATGGATTAGTGAATCTCTTGTAAGCTCCTGCTGGGTTTACCCTGCCGCCATCGGTGCCAGCCACATGCTCCACCTGTGATGGTTTCCATCTGTATTTGACTATGTAACAGGGGTCATGTGAACCTCTGAGAAACTTATACTTTTTTACTCTAGCATAGTGAAATGAAAATGTAACAAGTTTTGGAGACTCGGGAAAGATACTTCTTAAAAGAGGTAAGAGTGTGAATAACGATGAAGCCAATTTTTTTTCCTTCCAAAATAGGCACAGCAGCTCAAACAAGCAAATTAAGCCCTATTCTGATGGGATTAGTATTGCCTAGGGACCATATGTAATTTGTAATAATTACAGAGATCGTCTGGGATTTTAATCCCGTGCGAATGTGCCACAGAAAACACAGAGGTCGGGGGGTAATTTATTTATTACATGCTGTCCCTAGGTAATACTAATCCCGTCAGAATAGGGCTTTAGATAGGATCATTTTGCCAGTATTAAAGGAGCTATGTATTATCTTAATCTTTCTGGTTTCTACACGGTATATTATATGATAAAAAGGCGGAAGTCGGACTTACCCCTTTTAAGTCCATAAAAAATGAATGACTCATTGATTGAGCATATGTACAAGTCCAGGACATTTTAGTTAGCGATAGCTGCTAATATTTTGCTTATGCATGACGCTATCTTTCTCCGCCAATGCGGTTAACTTCCGGAACTCCCAGATTCCCTAGGGGAACGTTCTAACTGATCGGAATCCGGAAATTACAGAAGTTAACCCTATTGGCAGAGAAAGAGCGTCACGTTAAAGCTAAAAATTAGCCACTTTCACTAACTAATATGGCCTGGACTCGTACATATGCGCAATCAATGAATCATTCTTTTTTATGGACCACATAAAATACCATGTAGAAACAATTTTTCTTGGAAAGATTAAAATAATATCAGTTATAGCTCCTTTAACATATCTACACTTAGTTTCGGGGTGTGAGTTCAGATTTATTCTGATAACTACCAGCCAGAGGACAGGAATGAAACTACAGCTTAAGGTGATTGGATTAAACTGTATTCTACCGGCTGTTTTGGACAACACTTTTTCGTATTGGTATATGTCTTATGTAATCAGAGTAGTTTAAATGTATGACTGGACAGCAAAAAATGAGCTCCAGTTCAGAACCTGATATGTTACATCCGCTCTTGCAGCCCTGAGAAAAAAACAACAGTGTTGTGTTCCTATCACTGCCAGTCAGCCAGTGAACGGCTGAATGCAGGTTTCTGACGGCCCTCAAATTGAACAGGTCAGTGTTATTAATACTAGATCGTTTTTTTAAAAACTTTTTATTGAAATCAATAAAACAGCACAAGAAATAGTTTCTGCAAAAATATACCCCTCCCCCCAATCTTTAAAAGAAATCTGTGATTAAATAGGTTATAACAAAATGAAAAAGTGAAATATCATTACTGGATCTCTTGTTATGTGAAATCTTGCAGAGATATAATAAAAATCACAACTGTAAATATAATAAAAAGGATCTGTTAGTACAGACTGGCCAATTAACATAAGCTAGCTTGCATGTAAAAGATAATAGTAAATCAAAGAGCTATGTGTTAGATTTTCCGCCCAGTCTTCTGTTGTTTTTCTCTGCATTTGTACTGTATACCCTTTGCGAAGGGTTTGCCAACGATGATGGAAAATCCTGGCGCTCGTCTTCTAAACGCTCCTTTCGGGTCTGTCGGTTTGCCCAAAATTCTGAGGATCCCCCTGCAGAGAACAAATAAAACACGAACAAACGTTAATCTCCACTGTGTGAGAAGATAAACAGTGTGTGATGATTGCTCACCAGGACAGAAAATGCTCCAGAACGTCCTGACTTCCCCCTCTTGGGTGGATCCAGCTTCACCTGTCTTCTCGCTCTCGTCACCTGAAAGAGTCACAGTTAACTCTGCTGAACTGAGAGATTTCCGAGAGGACAAACTTTTCCCCATGAACAGAAAGGGATCAGGATGACCTTTTTCCTCTTGGTAGCTTCCTGTCTGAATGAGTACATTTTAGCAGACTGGATCATACGGGCGAGCTTATTTAACTGATCCAACATAGCCTTCTAACTGCTAGCACGTCCGGCATCTTTGCCCCAGCTCTTCCTCTGCGGCCTCTGCGTTGCCATGGAGACTCACCTGTAGGGGGTTGCATTTCTTGTCGTTGCTAAGGAGGGAGAAGGAGCCGGGGCGGGGTTTACGCTTGCTCTTTTTCTTATTCGCAGCCAAGTGTCTTCTGGACCTGTCAGCCTTGGAGAGACAGACACAGGCAGTGATACTAAAACACACACTCCTTTACTGTTCAGTACTAGATAATTGAATTTAAAAACACACAAGCATCCTAATCTATCACCATGACCGTGACATGATTATTCTCTTGTCTTGTCATTTTCCTCTAATACAGATACTGTCTTATTTTACATTAATTAATCACCAAATAATCTTGGTTTCCTTTGGATTACTTCAATGTGGCGGCAAAAGAAGATGATACAGGTTCAGCTTGACCTTTACCATCAGCTGCCACCTCTGTAAGCCCATCTCCACATCCACATTCGGCTTTTGCTGACTCTTGTGTGACTAACGAGAGCGGTTTACCTGGATGAGAGTGTTAGGGAAGCCTTTGACAGAGACAGCTCCAGGCAGGCTGACATGACTCAAATGGGTGGGACCCCTCCGCTCCAGCTGTCTCTTACGTCGGAACAACATCTGCAAGGATGAGGCAGTCACAACCACAACCACAGAGAGGGAAACAACAATGCCTGCTGTGTTTCTCTGGGTGATGAATTGCATCAGGTCTTGTGTGCAGCGGGCTCTGAGTGAGCTTCGGTCTCTTTCTGTTTGGTCTTTTATCATACTCTAATTTAGTGTCCTTTCCTTTGCTGGAAGGCAAGTTCTAGCAAGGGGGGGCTGTAAAATTAATATTGTTTGTGGCCCCACCATTTCCTGCATCGATTTGCTCAGAATGAGTCACCGCTATTGATTCACTTATTTTCTTAATAAACGCACTGTCACTTTGAGTAATAATGGGCTTTACTAAGCAAATTAGGACCTTAGACTTTTAATGGTTCCTCAGGGATTCGGCTCCATCGATGCTTTACTTTTTCCCCACCAAATATGGAAATTGGAATGTTGTTTCCAGCCACTGATAATAAATGTTGAATCTTTTTTATTTTTCAATCTGTTGATAACAAGGATGACTATCCTAGCGGCAAATGACCATCAATCATTTAGATTTCATGTAAACTGCTTGCAGTGATTGCTGCTGACCTATATTCTGATGATTGCTTCAGTTTCAAGCATTGCAAGATGGAATATTTGAGAACTACTTGTAGCACAATGACTTTAGTTTTAGATTTTGGTTAAATTCAATATGAAAGCAATATCTTAACATTTTATAACCTAAGCTTTGGCGTGTTTGCACAGCACTACTCTTATGTAGAAATGGATATTAATCTATTTTCCTCACAAAAATGCAATAAGCCTTTGTATGATTTTTGTGTTCAATTTATTAACATTTTAACAAAAAGATGATCTAAAGTAGATAAGGAGAACCTAACAGTATAAACTGAACAAAATTGTGCCTGGTACTTCATTTACTGATTAAAATCCAATATCCAGTATCACTTGAATGAATGGCAAAAGTGTATGAAGCTCTTTGATGAGCATTTACTAAAAATACAACATTTGAATCTGATGTCTTTAATCAAAGATGTGACGCCAAGGTTTAAGTGGGCAAAAGGCTTTGTTGAAGTAGAGTTGCATCGATACCGATATCAGTATCGATACCTTTAGTACTCTAAAGTACTAGTACTCGTTTAAGTCGATCGATAGCAGGAACCAATCCCAATCTATAACACACCATGTTTGTTTTCACTTGAAATTTTAGCTTTGCTGTCATTTTTATTTATATTTTATTTTTCATTTATTTCACCATCATTTGTTGTAAAAAGCAGAGAAGAAAATAAAACCTGTCTTCCAATTCATTTTTTTGTGTGGTAGAAGTATTGGTATTGGTACTTGGTATCGGCAAGTACTCAGATTCATGTATCGGTATTGTATAGGCTTGGAAAAAGTGGTATTGTTGCATCCCTAGTTTACAGATTTTCAAATTCTCATAAAATCTGAGCACAAAGAGTTTATAAAAAATACATCTGGCATGGACAGATGAGATTTCTGAGAATGCCACACAATGAATCAGACTGGAAGAGAGTATTAGATTGTTCATAAAAGGTCAAAAGACTCCACTAACTCATAATGTCTGAAAATGAAAATAGTTCAAGAAAATCCTTCTCTTTTATGGAACGTGTCTACCATGCAGGTCCTTCATTTGCAAGGTGTGTAACACACTGAGATTGATTGAAACTCAAATGAAAGAATTTTCGATTTTTCTTTTTTTGCTTTTCATTGCTTGTAAAGCTTTTCCAAAAGAAGACTTAACTGACTGGATTTTTTATAGTGTAAAGGAGGATTCCTGGGAGGAAAACTGGGTACATTCCTCTGTCCAGAGGCTCATGGCAATGCATATAAACAGCACACCACTTTTGGCACTTTTCACATATAATTTAAGCACTTTTTCTGCTTTTAGTGTCTCATTTTCCATAGATGAAATAAACAAGCCGAATATTTATGGCAAGGGTATAATCATAGGGCTGGGTGTCATCCTCTCATAGTGGGAAATGCTATGCAAATCTGCAGAAATGCATGGTAATAACACACAACATGTAATAACTAGGCCTAATTATGAGAACAAGATGGGGTGGGTCACAGCTTTTCCAAGCTATACAAGACCGTGTGGGTTCACACCAGACACTGAAAGCAAATGTTCATATATTTGTCTCTCAAAAATATTTCACATTGAATTATTTGTGAAGAAAAAATATTCTGACTGGCCTTCAAACATTAAATAGCAAGGAAGGTGTGAAAATTGGGATTTTCTTTTAATATGTGGGGGCTCTGATGTTTCTGAGTAGGCTGTACATGTGCACCAACACCAAAATCTGACTAATATCACTTGACCAAATGGATATGGAAACTATTTACATTCCCCTAAACCAGGACAACAAAGCATATTGAACTAATACTGAATAATATCTTATTCCAGTAACTGCACGTAAACTCGTTTCCAGTAATGTTATAACCTCAAACTAGATAGATTGTCCGATATTCCCAAGTGGTCGTGCACTTTATGATAATATTGTGTTCAAACCAAATATAATAATAAGAAATTTCAATACATTTTTATTTCAATAGTTGATTTGAAATTCAGCTCAGCAGCTCACTCCAATTAACAGCTAATTCATTAACTGTTTCAAATAAACTAAAATTTGGCTTAAATATTGTTAGTGATGCTTATCAGCAACTATCTTTTTGCCTCTATCTTTGTCTGCTTCCCGTCTCTCATGTGTGACACAATGACAAGGTACTGCTCTGCTCAGTAAACAGAGAAACAGGATTCTGTGGTGGCTTGGATGAGCTCTATGTTCGAAACCGCTGTGTGTCAATTGGTAAATAAGGTCTTATTTCTCTGGATGGTTAGGGTTCGAAAACCAACACAGTTAAATCCATTCTTCTTACAACTCAACCGCTGCTCCCAGAAACGCTGCATGTTGCAAGCAGTTAACTCTCATAACCACTAAATGTTGTATATTTCTTGAATGTCATTACAGGTCATTTAGCCTGCATGTGTAAACAACCCATGAGGTCGTTTTTTTGCTCTGACTCTGAGTTGTTGAGCTCGAAATACAGAACTGAAACTGAATCGTGACATTTAAAGGAGAGATCTAAGTGGTGCCACTTACCAGTCCTTCAATTGAGGGTAGCGCTTTCTGTTGCCTTTGATCGTCATGCTGAGAAGAAAAAAGTTAAAGTCACCATTCATGTTTAATGATATGAATAGACAGATAACAAGAAATGTTAATCCTTTAAGTTTTATGCCTGTACTTTTAAAAATTCAGCCCAAAAACGTCATACCTATAATGATATGATTATATATCTGCAACCAAAGTCTACTTGAATTCTTCTGGAGTTGTAGTAAACTTGTGAGATTGGTAAAGATGTGTAAATACCAGAAGTATGAATGAAGATGGCACATAGCAAAAAAGTGAAAAGTTTCAGGCTGAACAAACACTTTCAGAATGAATATGAGCATCCATTTAAAATGATGGTTGTAGCTCTAATTCTCTTTCAAGTCAATGCAGAAGTCTGATGAAATGAAGCTGGACAAAATTAGAAACTTTAGTACACAGGTGAGTCCCATAAATAGGGAAATATGTTTTAATATAGGTTACTTTTTTTTAAAAAGAAAATATTTCTTAAATACGCCTTTCACTGAAAAAGGAAGCGCTCCTGTGGCCAACAGCATCCAATAATAGTGATCTTTTGAGCATTTTACAAACTCATTAATTGCGTCTGTTTGTTTTATATCTGAATGGTGTTTATCAAATCCTTCTGCTGTCTATGACCCATAAAATTCCTCATTTGATGTATTCATCTCTGGAGGGAAACAGGCAAACACAAGTAAACCAAACCGCATAGAGCAAATGTAGCCTGTTTTGTGCGCTGGTATTAGTTAACCCTCACCACAACTGAAGCTTATAATTGCACATGCTGTAATTACATTACAAATAACTGTTCCAAAAAAAAACACATATGTGGCTCATTTTTTTTTCAGATGGACCAGAATTCCCAACTTCTTCCAGCTGCTGTCAAATCCATTGTCCAGATGAGGGCAATTACTTTGGACAGAACATGAGGACAGTCTACAGAAAAAGGGCTAACCACAAAGATTGAAGTATAACAGCTGGTAGCCACATGAAAAGCCTAAAGGAGAGCTGAAAGTTTTCGTTCCACAGAAGGCTATATTTTTGGTAAAGTAGCATCATGCCTGTAAAAGCCATTACAATGAGACTTTATTTCTATTTGACAAAAAAAAATTATACGTCTCCACAGGTCAGGGTTAGACTGTGCACGTCTATACTATGATTGTCCCAGAAGTCTTTTTCCATCAAAGTCAGAATGGACCAACTTACATTCCAGCAGAGTTACTGGTTTCCTCTGGCCGAGTCGCCACATAAACATTGACCACACTATGTCTGAAACTGAAAACTAACCAAATCAGTCTGGCTTCAGTTTTCCAAACCTAAGGAGGCACAAACCTTTAAAAAAATCAGTCACTCTCAGCACTAGAAGATGTTAACCACATAATATTAACATAAATGATCTGAAATAGCTAAAGAGGAATAAAAATAGCTGTTCTTTTCTAATTCACAGTTTTTTATTTCAAGCAAAATTATTTCATGGTTAAATTTCTTATAGTTTCTTTCAATTTAATTTGAAATAAAGCTGCTGCAGGCACTTACCTTCGAAGTATCTCAGCAGCACAGATGATAACTGACACATAATGAACACCCTTGGCAGTCTCTTAACTATCACCTCCATTAGAAGTGCGTCACTTACCTGTCTGTCTGCGGTCCGTCCGCTGACACACAAGTCTCCCTGGCTCACTCCAGAGCAGTCAAAGGCGTGTGACAGCAGGCTCGCCTGCAGACACAGCACACACAGCCAGACACTAAACCCCATGATCCAGGCAGGAACTCGACTGTTCCCAGCCTCCGTCAGCTCCCTGCTTTATACTCTCGGCTCTGCTAATGGGGAACAGATGCGGGGGAACGGGAGGCCATGCCAGCTTCACGCAGACAAACAGCCCACCACAAGCATGTGCTCTGCGCCAGCCAGTGGCCTGTGGTCCTGCAGAAACATGTCAGACATCTTGCGGGGCCTCCTTTTTTTTTTTTTTGAAAGACTGCCTCCCCCACCGCCCACTCTGCCCCCAACCCAAAGAGAAGTATGAAGCTCATTTTCCACTTATGCCTGCATTACAACTGCTTCCCAAGTGTGTGCGTGCTCATGTGTGTTTAAATAAGACAGAGGAAACTTGTGTTGTTGGCGCTCTCCTCGCAGCAGATGAAAAATTGATGGTTTTATTTCTGTTGTCTTGAAGAAATGCAGCATTATGAGGGGAATTTGTCTCTCAGCACAGTCTGGCTAAATGTTCTTCCTCATCCTTTCAACATGTACAAGATGTTCATGCTTATGCAGATCTTCATAGACTTCAGCGAACCTTTTAGAAATAATAATTACTCCTCAGTAGACCTCTCGGTTATCAACACTGTCAAGTCATCTTTCAGCCTTTCAGACTTCCCTTTCAAGCAAATATGAGTAAATAGAAACCGTCAGATGTGGATATAAATAAAATCTTTCATGGTTTTTGAGGATACTTGTGATTATTCAGGAGCTAAACAGTTGCTGTGCGTTTCAAATCCATATTATTTCTAAACTGAACCACATGCTTTACATTATGGCAAGAAAGCGTTGTCTGAGTTACAGTAGGGCACCTCTGTGGGAGTTTATATAGTGTAGCTGGTAAAACATAACACACCATTAAAGATGTGTGTCCTGCTGGGGTTGCACAAGAATAGGCACCTTGTCTCAAGGTGTATTACAGGATGGAAAGAATGAGTGGGAGCAAGGAAAGAGAACAATTCAAGCCTAATGTCTTCAAGCCTCAACCTTTTTGGTCCCAGAGGAATTATCTCCAATGCACTGCTGTGAAAATTATGGAAATTAAACGCGTTTAATTTGCGGTCCACGTCCAGCCCAAATACAGCTTTCCTGCCAGGTAGCTTGTCAGGGGGAAGACACTCGCTCCTGCTGAGCAAACTGAACAAGATTGTTAAAGCAGTGAGTCAGGGCCGTCATGGAGAGAATGAAACATGGATATTCATTTCCTTCCCCCGCTTTGAACCCTAAACTCTCTTGTTTTCTGGGATATACTGTGCAGGATGTATTGTTGCAAACATTTCCCATGAGGCTGAGAGAGACCACAAGCCGGACAGTTGTGGGGGAATGATGTGAATCAGCCAAGTGGATGTATGGTCGGGAGGCTGGAAGGGTAGAGTGAAAAATTACAGCAAAATGTTGCTTTACTTGGCAGCAGAATCTGTGAGCAGGCAAACATGTCTGACAGGATAAACCACCTTAGTTTCATTGTTATTCACAGTTGGAATCAAAGTTTGTGGTCAAACATCCTGAAAAATAGGCTAAATAGTACTGTTACCAAGGTTGGAAGTTCTTATTGAGCTCCCACAAATCAGAATGGAGTCATGTAAAAAAAAACAAAAAACGTCATCTCAACATGGGAGGAGTTATATCCGCCTCTGAATCACTGTTTGCTTGAGACTATCAAGTTTAAAACAATTTTTTTTCGTCATCTCAGGGACTTTAGTGTAGAAAGTAGTGATGCAGAGCAGCTTTCTGCATTCACCTTGCCCAGCCTCCCTGTGGGAAGAGTCACATATCTCCAACTCCACTTTGAGCTGCTGTCCGTGTGTTTGAGGATGAAGCCTGTGGCTAATAACCTCTGGCATCGAAAGAAACCACCTATTTTCCTCAGCACATAAATACTTTTATAAATGTTTGTGTGTGAGTGACAAGCTCAAGCAGCAGGAGGGCAGATGTGAAAAAAAACATGAAACAGCATCTGGATTAAAACACATGATTCATAAAGTAATGGATGTTTTCCATTTTGTAACTTGAAGCTCTCACTCCTCTAACAGAACATGTTTGAAACGACCAGAACATGAAAAAATATTCTCCAAAAGTCAGCTTTAAATAGTCCAAAGACTCAGGGGTTTGTCAAGATAACCTGGCCAAGCATTCAAATAAGTAATAAATAAAAATGCAGGGTCATGTAGGGTTTTAGTGAACAGGAAAAGGGAGTTTACGCATAATGACATGGCAGCAGAGAGACAGTAAACCAGGAGCCATAGATATCCCCTGTTAACCATCAAGCATTTTGAAGCAACTATACCTGATAATTAGCTAGATTTTCTGGATTTAATGAAATGTGATGCGAGATCAGTAGAAACCAGAATCCATCTGATTGGGGAGAGATTTGTCAAATGAAGAAAACAGATTTGAGCAAGCTTAGCAACATGGTGTTCAGAAGTCATTCTTTAAAAGATGACTCATCTGTGTTTATACCAAGGTCGGCAGAGAGCCCTCTGCTGTACTTTCTGGTCCTCTCCATGCTTGTTGCAATAAACACTGTCCCATTTCCTGACTTGTGTCTCTTTCATCACTTCATATCTATACATATAATTCTACTGAAAAAAATGTATCTTCACTTAAAGCTGCATTCTCTCTCTTTTGTCCTCCTGATGCATGATAGGAATTGAGATGCTCTTGTCTTTGTTGGGCTGTTGTAAGTTTCACGGACACGGACAGGAGCAGAGAGGAATGACCTATATGCTAAAAGTCCACTATTAGCTTCCTGATCAGACCATCTGCCCCACTGTAATACCCAGTCTGGATAGTTAAAAAATTTCCTCAACTGTCCAAGTTACCAGTGGCAAAATAAGAGCATGATATACTAAACATGAAATCCAATTATTCACAAGAAGTCGCCTGTGTAAACAACAGTTGAATTATTAATTTTTGGTTTTGCGGGTGAAGCTGGACTGGTGAAAGCGCTGCTTTGTAGGTCTGTGTGGTTGCATTTTAAAAAAAGATGAACATCAGGTAATATGAATGGATTTTCTTGAGCCTCAGAAGGCACACACTGTGTCACGTTTTCAGATTCAGTGAACTATTGACACAGCAGCCAATTATCCTGTGTACCAAGGTGAAATTTGCTCCTATCAGGCCACCATATAGTCTCAACTTAGTCATGCACTAAATAACTCTCCCCTGCTCCCTCTGCCGCTGTATGCAGATGTGAACGTTACAGATGAGCAGAAATCTAATGAGTGGGACGGATGCTGCGCGGACTGCTTATATCGTCTCAGTTTGGGGCCATGTAGCTCTAATCTTTGCAGAGAAATGAGAACTCATATTCCTCCCCCAGCTGTCTGTGCAACTCTAGGTCTGATTGCAAATCAATACTCCTCTCCAGCACCCTGTCTTCCTCTTTTCTCTGTGTGGCTGCTTTGGCAACGGCGATGTGAGAGGTGCGAGGGAGAGAAAAGTAGCGAGGCTTTCAGTGCTGTCATGTGGAAACAGCAGAGGAAGCCAAGGACGAGGCTGAGGAAAAACAACACGTCTCTGATGCAATTTGCGTGTTTGTCATTGAATGAAGTACCGAGTACTTATTGGCATCTTACATCTCATCTTTTTTTTCTACCTTTTTGAAGATTAGCATGTTCACATTTCACTTAGACTTAATCTTTAATATCTCTTCAGTTACCAACATTATTTACCTTTAATCTAATATCTGTATCCTCTCTGCTTTTTATGGTATTTTCAGCAATCACAGACTTCCTTCTCTCCACACACGGCAAAGCTGAAAAAAGGCCCAGCTTCATTCCAAATGCAGTCCTTTTGATCCATATTATCATAACTTACAAATTTAGACATCAAAGCTCCCAGGAAGACTGAGCTTTCAGTCTATATCTAATCAATTAAATGATAAGTCACTGTGGCTGGAGACATGACAGCTTAAATGAATCAACATATGTACACAAATAGCCTCTTTTATATTGCTCCATAAAACTGAGAAATAGGCCAGGTGCTGTCTGAAACATGAGTGTGTAAAAGCAAGATTCCGCTGTAATGGTGTGTCTTCACTTTATGATGGGTAAGAATGGATTAAAAAAGCCTGAATAGGAAGGATTGTTTACAGATGGGCTGATTACATCTTTGAGGACATAAAGGAAGTTTGTTTTTCTCCTTTTTTTTCCTACCACAGGTAACCTTTTGTGATGGGTAAAGTGAATGGCTAGAAAGTGACAAGAACCACTCAAGCATCCCTATCCCTCCCTTGTTTTTGGAGAGATTTTTAGCATCCTTCAGTGTTTGGTGCTAAGAACTACTTCTCTTTAATACCCAGGACTTTCTGACTCCGAATTATAGATTTTCTCAATGTTTCTCAACAGTTTTGACTCCTGTATTCACATTTTTGTAATGCAACCTTTAATAGATTGTCTTGTTTTTTTTAAATTGGACAGGGGTCTTTATTATTGCGACCATACATACATCTATCATTTGAACTATATTGGATGTGGCCCAGCTATATTCAGATCTATCTTCATTCCTGGTTTGCTTCAGTTCACTATAATATTTTCAATATTCAGTTCATCTGAATATATAACATCCATTCCACTAAAACTTTTGCCATATTTTTGAAACTTTGTTTCTGATTTCTCTGAAACATACACGTTGTGTAAAAAGGCCATGAAGCTCCGTCGGTACATTTAGAAGTAAAATAAAACAAGACATGCTGTATTGTATTTTTGTTGAGTCAATGATATGCGATGAAAGAAATAATTAAACCCAAGTTAGCCTTTATTATCAGATTACACTGGCCTTTGTTCCTACAGCTAGAATACAGAGCACATCATCATGAGAGTGTCAGATGGAGTGTGGGTCATGCCCTCTCTCTGTCTCTCATTTATACTCCATCCTCTCTTGGCTCTGGTTACCATGACAGCAAGAAGTTGGACTCAAACAATGACATTGAGGGCTAAAGCCTGTGATGAGAGGACAAAGGGAGGCATATGCGCGTGTGTCTAGCAAGCAAGGTGTGAAAGGACTGTCTCAAATACACAGTGTTTCGCAAAAATTCTATATAACATACAGTATGAAGTAAATCCACAGATAATGTTTTGTCTGGTGTTGTGATTGAAGTAATAAAATAAATTGAAAACCTCCTGTTTTAAAAGCAAAAATAAATCTGCTTGGCTGTCTAATAAGCAAGTTTTTGTTCTTTTTCATGTTCTGCTTGTGAGACATCTCTGTGTTGATGTAATGCATTTGCATCCTGCTTTTCTTGATTTTCAACAACAGAGTGGATGAAGAGGCTCAAATGAATATATATGCTTGTTGTTCTTCATGTGTATGCATAGTATTATGTTAATCTATATCATTAGCCAATGTTGTTTTCACACATTTGGTATCAAACCCTCTGCCATGTCTGCACTCATGAGGACATCTCATATCATTAATTTGGAGTAACAACAAAATTATATGATGAAATTCTTGAGAAATAAGTGCACTCACTAAGCACACATGGAGCAAGATTTTTCATTAAACAATTAATCTAATTTTAGCCAAAGTCTTAGCTAAAATAAAATCAAAATTTGAAAAAAATTAATTGTGTTTAAAAGACTCAAATTCGAGTTTTCCATCTGGAAATCTTATGTTTTATTGTGACACTGATACTTATTAATTGACAGGTGCATTCTCCTCCTGACCATTGCCATTCAGGTCAGAATGAAAGACTTTTACTTTACTTTTCATTGAGTCATTGTAAGAAAAAATTATATAACACTAGTGAAAAAGGAAAAAGAATTGGAAAAACTTCCAGATGCAACGTCACTGTGGAAGAGAAGAAAATGGAAGTTTGTTGCCGGTCACTCATAGAAATGTGTCCTAACATGAGGTTTAAGTGGTTGAAGTTTCTATTTCAAACTGAGCACGATGCAGAATTGGTGCTTAAACCTAAAATCAGACAACAGACTGCAAAAAAGGAAAAACCAAAGTTCCATGGTGTAGTAGTTATAGGATACAAACTGCTGTCACAACACTTGTATTTACGTCCCCTGGTTTAAAGAGCAGCTTTTCACTTTTCCACCAGTTTAACAACCTCTAAATTCAGATTTTGTGGTTGAAAATGACAGTGAAAAGGTACCCCTGCGTATTAAAATATGACATGGACAGAGGGGTGAACACAAACAAAACAGCTGCGAATAGTAAAATAACAACAAAGACGCTGCAATGAAAGCTCTTTTAAAATTGTGAAACTATGGATTACTGCAGCTTTCATACATTTACCATCTTTAAACTCCTGCTGGCTCTGATCTAGAAAATGTGTCGAACTAATCCTTACACTTGAAGAGAAAATGAGATAAAGCTGTTGTTGTCAGACAAATGATTTGCTGAAATAATCTGAAGTTGAATTCCTTTTACAGTGTTCATATCACAGAAAACTGGGTGGAGAGCAACAACAACAAAAACTACCAACAGCTGTGGCTAAACTTGGCAGGAAAAAATGCTGGCAAGCAAACTGGGAAATGGAGTGACTGACAAATGTACTCCCTCTCATGCACATTTGTGAAATAAACACAAGACAGGAATAAGAGTCTTCTGTACTGCTTTGTGACTAATTTAGTCTGGAGGGAGACTGACCAGACTGTCAATATGTTGGGATTTCTGAACACTAGAAGGGAAATGAATTAGTCTGGGGTAAATTGGGCTAAAAGAGACATTTTGAAGTACCCATGAAAGTATTTTAAAAGCTGTAGCGCTGGCCATAGGTGTTTCCAACTTCCTGATGTCTGGAAAGTTGATTTCCATGTCCTGCAATGTTCATTATTATTGCTTGTGTTCGAAATACTAATCAATCATTATGAACACTGCTCTGAGTGTACTTTACAGCACCTGAGCAAACTGGCAACATCCAGCACTTACACCTTATATAGTTGTGTGTAGTTAACCACAAGAAAAGACAGTCGTTTTCCATTATGAGCATGACTTTCCTTAGCTCCTGCACATAATGAATGACTCAACCCAGAGAGCGATTAGTGTTAGCTTATTAGCAATAACAGGGGAAATGGCTACATGACTACCTTCCGTCACTGAAACCCACCCACCCCTGGGGGATCAGAGAGAAGGCATGTATTAAAAAACAAAAATGACATGCATTTATCTCTTCGCCAAATGCAATAAGATAAAAGAAAAAAGCTGTCGCCATTTCTTCATAAATGCTTTTTCTTCCCTTTATTCAACACAGGGCACATCGGTACAATGCACAAAGTGACTCTGTGTTTGTTTGGCTTTTGTGATGTTTTGTTTCCAACACTGAAATGGCCACTTGTGCGCAATTAGTCATGCTGAGTAGGCAGAGGCTTCACCTTCACTTCTCCACTGACTAACACAAGGGAATGTGTGTTTAAAAGGAACAAGGTGAACGGCTGCCGGCTGGAGTGTGGGGAGAGAAATACTTTGCTCAATTTGGCATTAAGAGACAGACAGTAAGCTTTAAACGGATTATTGTTAAAAGCTGTTTTAATCCAAAATCAATACTCTGACTCAAAGGTCTGTAACATTTCACCTTTTACTATATCCAATAAAACAGTTTGCTAATAGCTTTCATTTTCCAGCAGTCTAATGATATCAGACGTGTGCAGCCGCTTGATATTGATATTACTCTACTGATGGGTGTTCAAAACATTGACTGCAAACATGTTTTAAATGGCAAAAAATATGTTCCTGCATAGTTAAAGGCATAATATATGTATATTTACATTTTATACAGCACCTCCCCTTCAGAATGACAAAAGAAGCCTTAATTTTTTTTTGTGCATTTAAATGAGCCTTGAAATGTGACAGACTGTTTGTGACATGGGCTTGTGAAAGAGGTAATGATAACAGCTGCTGGCAAGTGTCAAAAGTGATTACACTGTGCACCTACAAGCTCTGCAGTCGTCTCCAGTAGAGGAAGTGGTCTGGCCTGGAAAAGCTTTCCTGGGAGCATCACTGCAAAGTCAACAGGAATAGTTTATTTATTTTGTTAGCAGGAAGACAAAGAGGCAGGGTTAGGTTCGAAGGTCAGTATATGGAACATCGAAAACTGACTGGTGAGCGCTGCTGGAAATTTTTTTTGTCTTAATCTTGTGCTTATGTTGAGCAATAAGACATCACTATGTTAGAATTACAGCATCTATCCACAGTCACAGTAGTTGGGTCTGCACAATAAGAAATCTAGTTTATGAGGGAACAACCTACAATATGTCTGGACAATTATCTATATCTATATTTTATAGGCAAAAAATTACCAAATAGAAGAACAATCTGTATTTCTTCTTTTGGCCTTATGTACTATATAGAAATGAACATTAAATTTCTGAATTGCAGATATTTATGTGGGCCTGGCAGTGGAACTAACCATTCGTGACAGCTTGTGTGGGTGCAAATATTATAAAACCCTGACATGTGCATCTTGACTGTGTTGCAGACCTATTAATAGTTTGACTTGCAGAAATGTTTTGAGCACTTTCACCACAGCACATGGCAATATTCATGTAAAGGAAGGCTGATACATGCAAAAGGGTGAAGAGAAAGAAAAAGAAGTTGTAGAATGAGATATAGGTTAAAAAAACATTGTGGTGAATCAAACAGAAAAACATTTTACGATTGTTTTGTCTAGCAGACAAAATAAACCCTCTGCACAGCCCTGCAGGAAGGGGCCTCATTTCCAGATTTCTTTGAAATGCAGCTCAACTGCATTGTCATTTTGCCCACTGCAGTCTTTTGCCAATAATAAGCAGTGTCTTGCCATGTTGCTTTCTGCTTATTCAACATTGGGCATCATAACTGGTGCTGTAGCGTGAGGCCACATCAAGACCTTTTGAAAGAGTAATAGCCAATGGGAAAACTCCAACATAGCTGGCTGAGTAATTTTATAATTTGTTCACTCAGACATTAGCGTTTACAGACTGGCCCCTTGGTTCAGATGAAAACAGATTGCTTTAAAATTATAAATCACCGATTGTGTTGATTGGGCTTATATTATTAGAAGAAGGCATAAAATGCACCACTTACAGTTGTTTCTGTAATCTGATAACAAGGCTGTTTTTGAGAGCTTCTGGGATGTATTACCCAGTATGATCCATTCAAACACATTTAAATTTGTCATTGTCTTGCATGAGCTATCTCAGCAATTACACCATAGGGTGCAATCATTTAATGCAAATTTGAGTTAGGAACTCAAAATCACATCATCTTTCAACCTCTGTGTGAACTTCATCCTTCAGTTTCAAAAGCTTTTTAGCTTTTGGCTCATGTATTTTGTCTTTTTAGAACACCTACTGGAGAAAAAACTGAAGCTAACTTACTGAAAGAAGTTAGTTCCACTAAAAATGACCTGAACTTGGACACAGAAACTGGACGGTTTAGAAAAGCTACTCACAAATGGTGTTTAAGGGTAAAGGCATATTGAGGACAAGTTCACAGAAAAGTAAAATTAAAGCTCAATGAACAACACAGAGATACAGCATACTATGGTGTAAACCAGGTGGTGAGGCAGAAACAAATAAAACCAGTAATACACAATGACAAGATGCTTCAAACCCACTAAAAAGGTAAAAAGATGCCTTGATTTGATTAATTTAGAAAAGGAAGTTATTTTAAGCAGATTAATATGAATAATAAGCACTCTGAGAGCACATATATCCTCTTAGCCATTCTAAGTTTGTTTTTTTTGCGTGAATCAGAGTATTGATCTGGATCCCTCCGAAAGTCTAGTCATTTAAAAATCCAACTACCCATAAGAAGTTTTGCTTTAACACTGATTTAAAATGAATGAAATCCCACAATGCTCTGGTTTTAACTCTTTTTTACTTGTTTCAAGAGTAAATTTAGTGAAGTTTTAGCCAACGGAATTTAATCATATGATGTTTTTGTCATACATGTTGGGCCAAAATGTTTATAAAATTCATTTTGATTGGATGTGTCAGGAACAAAACATAAGGTTTTTAGGTTTCACAATCAAGTTCAAGAATGCTTTTTTTAACAGCATTCCCTCAAATTTATGTAAGAGGCCTTGCTGGTGGAGGGTTTGTCTTCAATTCAGGTTGCTGGGTTGTTTTTTTCTGTCTGGTTACACGTAAGTACATATTGTATTTTATTGTAAGAATTCCTTAAACAGAACAGTCATGGATCATTATAAACCTTATTTTAGCAGCAAGCCTCCTGCTAAAATAAGGCTGTGATTCATTGACCATTTCCAGGGGTTTGAAAGCTGACATTTGGTTGAAGGACAAGATCATATTGTGACCAATGAAATCCTCAGAGGAAAGAAACCTCAAATGGAAACACCAGAATCGTTAAGCTGCAATTTGTTTCCAAAGATGCTAAATGTCATAGCAGACAATACCCACAATCATACGCATATGTGTACATATAAATGCTGCAACTTCAGTATGTTATATACAGCTAGACGGACCACAATGCTCTGCTGTCCACAGCCGCAGCACTTCAGCAATCACAGCATCCTGACGGGCTTTCAGGACTCCCATGCTGAGTCAAATCTACCACACATTGCATGATAAGGCGTGCCAAACTGAACCACTGATTGTATTTTCACACAGCCACAGCAGAAAATGTCTGCATGAATATTTCCCCGGTTACCACCTGTAAGCTCAACGGGATCTTGTTAATGTTAACATGGTTCATGTTTGTTTGCCTATTCTCAGATGGGTTGCACTGAAAAGTAATTTCGTTGGACGCTGGGTCAAACACAATAAAAATGATTCTGATTCTGGGATTATTAAAGTTTACAAATGCACACAGTAGCAAGTTATATCCAACAAGATATATTAACAGCACAAAATCTAATTGGCAAAGGTGATAAGTCCCAGGTGTGCAAAGGTCCACAGAAAATACCGATTTTGGCCATGTCCAGTGAGCATGTGGTTGTGTTTAAGCAACCCTACTCACACTGAGTCAACACTTTTCTTCAAAAACAAAATAAGGGCTAAAGAAAACTACGTATGTGAGCTATATTTGAAACAAACCCTGTTTGTTATCTGGAGGGAAGAAAATCAAAGCAGGTTGGCGTGAAACCTGATGCAGTATTTTCATACCGATGTGACAGCTTCCTAATACAGACAGAACATAAACTCAAAACTTTTGGTATTTACTGCCACTTTAGCAGCACCGTGACTGATCCTTTACATACTAGTGTATATAGGTCAACAGTGTAACTTATGTGAGCACAGAATAGCTTAGTTTCTTATTTCCATACAATAAAATGGGCTCTCATATGAAGAATGTGTGAATTTGAACATTACGCTGACGCTTTCTGTGGTGAAAAACACTTATTTAGATTTAATACGCAGAAAGCACAAACCCTGTCTGACTTATAATCTCAATAACGTAGCCGGTAATTGCAAAGTTTGATGAGATCCTTATTTAGCAAAAAGATTAATCAAGTAGGGCAACAGCCCAGAAAGTGTTTTTACTCTGCACCACTGTCAGCATTTTTAAGGCACTGAGTGCACTAATAAAGAGGACAGAGAGTTTTTTTTATCTGGGGAACTCTGCATCAGCTCTTATGCAAAGGAATGTTGTTAGTTTGTAACTTTATATGTTCAAGTGCATTTTCATTGTCTTTAATTTCTCTGTCTGATGCTTTGTAAAAGCCTGTGATCCATTATAAAATACATACTTCCTAGACACTTTGTACACCGGTCAGTTGCTTGTTAACATGATTAACCCCTCAGCAGCAACTAAACACCCTTAGGCACGTAAATATGATCAAGATGACTTGCTAAAGGTTCAAACCGAGCATCAGGAAGAGGAGATTTAAGTGACTTTCAGCATGACATGGTTGTTAGTGCCAGGTGGACTGGTCTGAGTTTATAAGAAACTGCTGATTTACAGGGATTTTCATGCACATTAAAGTGTACCAGGACTGGACTGGGGCATAAAGTCAGGCCTGGGAGTCATACACTCCTTCATCCCATCCCAATTCATATACTGGATGTACTGTATATGCTCACAGTTGTGCAAGTGTACTCACATGGGCAAAGTAATCACAAAAGCTCATTATTGTAGACTTACATTCACATAAAATTACAAACCTCCAGTGCAGTGTTTTTCCTCTTCTCTTGTCTAATCAAAAGGTTTAATACAACAGTCAAAACAGGACTAATGATGGCGCTAAGTTGAGATAAACAACACGACTGCATCATTTTGTCTGCAAAACCTTTAGATGCCAGTTTACCGTAACACATATAATACACCAACACCAGTATTTGGGAAAAACAAGAATAGCCGCTTCACCTGACATGATTTAAATATGGAGTTTTTAACTTACACCTATGACATCAACATGCACAAAAAGTGGCAGCCACATCATTTAGAACCAGTTAAAAGATTCCTTCATCAGTATTTAACCTGTACCAATAATACCTCATTTCCACCAACGAGGAGCTGGTGGCACCGTTGTGCAGCTGTTTCTAAGTTTGACAAGGACAGATGTCTGCAGTAAATGTACAGACCAAACTGCCAAAGTATCACAACATCCACCTGTCACTTAAACCTATATTTTATCTATGATACCAGGAATTAGTCTGGATCTCCTGTACCCAAGATTGGAATAACCAGTTTCACCTATTTCACTTAGAAGCAGATATAACAGTTCTGCAACAAACTTCATGAACAATAGATTAAAGTTTTGACTGTAAGAGGAACCTGAGGACACACTTTGGGAGTTAAAACAGAAAACAGACATCATTGATGGCCATGCCCATCTCTTTAATGTCCTCAGTGTAACCATCTTTTATGGCCACTTACAGCAGGAAGCTCTAATAATCTCAAAGTGGTACTTCACTGGGCTCTACAGTCACCAGATCTCAATCCAATAGAACAACTTTTAGATGTGGTGGAAAGGGAGATTCATTATGAGACAAATCTGGAGCAATGACATTATGTTATGTCAGTTTCTAAGGAGTGTTTTGGACATCGTGTTAAATCTGTCATAAAGAATAAAGACCTGAAGGCAAAAAAATGGTCCAAACTGGTAGAAAAATGTACCTAATAAAATGGCAGATGGGTGTGTGAAAGTTATAATCAGATTGTTATAGAAGCGACTTTATTAAGGGATTTGATCAATCTGGGATATCTCTCCTGCCATCCCTCGTAGCTGAACGGCTTTGTGAATGAAGCAGCAAGCCACCACGGTGTCACCTCCTTTTTACTCCTCCTGCAGGATCAGCTGTAGCACCACACAGGAACGCAGGATGCCCAGGAGCCAGCAAAGAGGGGGAGGGAAAAATGGGATTTGAGATTAAATTAGCCAATTGTGGGACCACAATCTACTCGGTTTGATTTTGATTTCCAAACCGACATTTCCCAGATTACAGCTGATTGTTGGACCACACCGTGTGTCGCCGTGAGTACGGGAAGGCGGGGTGTCTGATAGCTCACCTCGCGCGGCGTGCACCCTCCTCCTTCCTCTAATACAAACCTCGTGATCACCCATTCAGCGTTGCTTGCTTTCGAGGGGGAGGAGGGGGGGGGGGGGGACAGTAAACCCACAAACCGAGGGTCAAGCAAGGAAAAGTGTCCGGGAGGCAGACTGACAGGTGGCGCGGAAGTTAACATCTGCAGATGCGCATCCCTCCGCGTCTCTACCCTCTTTTCATTATCTGGAATAACGTGGAAGAGGCTGTGACTGGCGGTCATCTGGCTCCCACTGATCCCGTGTAAGTAATTCTCATCAACTCACCGCGAATAGGTGGAGATTGGCGTGTTTTCACGGGCGGAAGACACGAGCCTCTGCGTCAGGTGTCTGGTTTACTGTTATTTCCAGGCTCAGTGCATGCTTACCGGTGTTAACAGGAGATGCTGCCTGATCTTCTACACTGAAGGTGTTAAAGCTGGCTTTGTCACTGCGGGATTTTGCACAGATGTTGTACAGTGACAACTAACGTGGCGCCGTGAATTACACGGACACATAGTTTAAATGAGTCGATTGTTTTGTAGTCTTTTTTTTTTAGCACGCAGGTTGGAATTATGCTGGTTTAGGAAACTAAATCCAGATCCGGGAGGTGCAGTGTGACTCATCTTTTTGAATAAACTAACCGCTTTCGTTCAATGAGCTAAATCCAGTGGAAAATAAAGTCATGTTTTTTTGTCTCAGGGATATTTCGAAACAAACTTTAAGCTCATGGAATGCAAGCTGAAAAGCTACTTTCACTCAAGGCTGGTGTGCAGAGCCAGGCTTATACAGTTTATTCTCTTTTGGGTTTTGTGTTGTTGACTGTCACCTGTTGCCAGTAATTCTGGATCATCATTGGGGGAGGTGTAACTGAAGTAGAGAAATCTACACACTGAATGAACTCGTCTTTTATTTGTAATTCATTAAAGAGAAATGGAGAGGCCACAGTCATTGCAGCCCCTTATTGTCTCACAATTCTCAAACCGTTATTCCCATTTAATTATGCAGGCAGATTCAACCATCTGTTTTCCTTTTAGCACTTCAGATGAGAATATGTTTCCATGTCTACAGTGTGTGTGAGTGTGTGTATGTGTGCATCTTCACACATGGATGCAATAGTCTCACCTTGTCAGCTTCTTGTCTCGCTCTGCATGCAGTGGTGATTGGCCAGGATGTGATTGATGTGACAGAGCAGGTAGATGTCAAGCAGTGATAAATGATCAAATACTCTCCCCAGTAGGCTACTTCGGCTAAGATGGGAATGTTAATGCCCCCCCTGTTTAATATTTGCATCCAATAAACTATTAATGGGGGCATTTTCTAAATAGTTATCCTTTATGCGTGCTAGCTCAGTTGAGCAGGTGCAGATGCAAAGTGGTTAGAGTTTTCATGACATTTTAACCTGTCTTCTGTAAAAAGAAAAAGCAAAGAACAGCAACAAAAAACAAACATGTGTTTCCTTAGAAAAGCCTTCAGCATCTACAAGAGCTGACAGCTGCCAAAGTCTGTAATGCCACGTTTAATTTTTGGCGCTCATTACCACATTCTTATAAGCTTTTAAACTTTTTGGGTCTAGCTGAATAGCTTTTTTTTGTTTTGTTTGTTTTGAACTGAGGAAATTTCCTGGCTTATTAAATTAACCCAAAAGTAGTTGGAGTCATAATCACAGTTTGTTGAATTCTTAAGATGCTAAGGAAGAAAAATCAGCATTTTTTCCTTAAAGGAACTATACCTGATATTATTTTAATCTTTCTAAGAAAAATGGTTTTCTACATGGTATATTAGGCTATGTAGTAAAAGGGGTAATTTTATTACAATTAATGACTCATTGATTGCGCATATGTACAAGTCCAGGGCATTTTAGTTAGCGAAAGTGGCTAGTTTTTTTAGCATTGGCGTGACGCTCTTTCTCTGCCGGGTTCATTTTTGGAACGTCCAGACTCCGATCAGCCAGTAATAGCGTTCCCCAAGTGATCCGGAGTCAAATTATGAAAGTTAAACCCCTTAGCCAAGAAAAAGCGTCACACAAAAGCTAAAAAAAATAGCCGCTATCGCTAACTAAGCTAGCCGGACGTGAAATCGGGTATAGTCCCATTAAAGCAGCATGGGATATTGTCTGGCTCCTGAATGGGGTCAAATTAGGATTGTATCATGACACAATTTACAGCAATAAACAGAATTGTTGTATATTCTGAACAATAAAAATCAGTACAATATTGCTCATTGCAAAATCAAACTCATGATTTTCACATCCACTGTTTTAATTAACGCAATCATAAACTGATCTAGAACTAATTCATATAAGCACCACTATGATGTCTCCTGGTGGGTTCTTTAGAAAAATATCTCTTACTTCTCATCTAGTCCTCCTTTTTAATTATAAGACGGTTAAGGAACTGAGTGCTGATTTTGAGGTCATTTCTAAATTGTTTTTTGTTGTTAAGAGGTACCACTTCTTCCTCTACCAAACCTCATACCTCCAAGCAGATGTTGCTGGAGTTTTTTTTATAAAATATATTTTCTATGCTGTTGGCACACCACAGTATCAATGCCAAACACATCAAACTTATCTGGGAGTTTCCAAAGGTCTTGAGATTGCAATTATCTATAAAATAACTTATTTCTCTGTCAGTTGAATGCCCATAAAAATAAATACCTATTTCAAAAACGAACATTAATGTTTTAAGGCTGCTAGAAAATGTAATTCTAGAAAGTTTTATGAACATCTGTTTATCTTAACCAGAATCAGCCTTCAAACAGCTTTCGTGTTGGTTTGTTTGTGTTGTGTCTTTGGCAAAAGATTTAAAAAAAGTTTTTTCACCAAAATGAAAAGATAAAAACATGCAAAAACAGTTTAATTTGTGATCCAAATTACACATATACAAGGATTCAAGATATTAGCATGTCATTTTAAGAGACCACAGAACCAGAGAAAAAAACTACAATCTGTACACATTTTAGATTACAGCGAGTAGCCAGTTGGAGAGTACCAGAGAACACTAAGGCAAATCATCAGCAGACAGAAGAAACAGTGCCATTTTGTATTTAATCAATACAGCAGAGTATCAATAAGTATCTTTGCTACAAAACATGAACTGATGACTCCCTTTTAGCAATCAGCTGCATAAGTTACTATGTGAATAGCAAAAAAAAAAAAAAAAAAAAAGGAAAGTGTATCAAATCTAGCGCTGCTGTACACATCTTCTCTCTCACGAGCTTCACAAACCCAAACTGGCAAAATGATGCCGCTCTTTTGTACAGCTCTGGGTCTGAACATCTTTCAAAAACACACACACACAAAACTTCTAAAAGCTGGGATTTGAAGAAAGGTTAATGACAACTTTAGTTGTGCTGAGATTCATTAATAACTATATTTGGCCTTTCAGTAAGAAATATTGCTCCTGAGAAGGTTGTGGGATTTTCTGTAATAATGATATAGACTAATGAACATTTAATATCTGTAGGACGCACCATCAATAGATATGTGTTTGTGACCCGACTGATCAGGTGCCACAGGGATGATGTAGACCAATCAGACAAACAGCTACAGTACAATTGTTTTGGCTGATTCTGAAGCTATTCCTGTAAATATAATCTTTTAAACCTAACTCACAAAGATGCCTTAGCAACGGTATAGACAGTTATTTCTAATGGCTTTACTGTCTCCATGTCATGGTGGTGCTGTAAGCAGCAGATCAGTCTGATTTCTGCTGTAGCATCCAAATATTTACAGTAGCTTTACTCCATGCAGAAGGTTAATCCTTTTGTCATCTAATCGCTTACAATCTTATATATATTCCTGTCATATTTTCATTGTATATTTCAGTTATTTACCACCAGGCTTTGGCCCTGTGATTGAATAAAAAATGAAAATTTTCTCATTAAGGTTGATTTTAAACATGACAAAACTATCAATCTATTTATTTACTTTATAGAGTGTAACTTTTGATCTTTTTCTCCATTTTAACATTGCCGATATTCCAAAAACAAGATAAAGATAAGAAAAACCATCAATTATAACAATGTCAACAAAAACTGAAAACCCCATTCAAACAAACGAAAATAAATGTGTATGACATGAGCCGGGACGTTCCGGTGAGTCGGCAGATGTCGACTACATTTACTTCATTCGATGATACAGTGTAAGACCCAGAGCTGCACAGTAAAGTCATATTTTGCTGACAGGATCCTCCGAGGCATCTCAAGAAGACTTTGCCCTTTAAATTTCCCATCCAGTGTGTCTCTGTGGAAATGATTCGCAGTCACTCACATACATGTACAAGGAATGATGTGGAAACCAAAGACACACACTTGAACTCATCAGGATGGCAAAGTACTCCTGTAGTTGCTGTTGATAAATCCCGGGAGCCTTGAAGCAACAAACAGAATCAAGAGTAAACACAATCAAAAGAATGTACAAAAAGGCACATTTGACCCCAGTGCTGCTGTACTGTAAGATTCAAGTGTAAATGAGTGTCTGTAGCATGGCTGTCGTAGCTCTCAGCCATCAGAGAGAATCTCAGCACTTTCATGATGGCTCATATTTGTTAGAATAAGAGCTAACACTCACATAATGTCCATTAGCCTGAATTCTTGCCAGTGCCAGGCCTTACTAGGCCAGAAGTCAGCATGGTCCCTACTGTCACCAACTGTCCACAAGAGGCAGCAAGTGTCTTAACAAGCTGTCCAGTGGAATTACAGAAGTGCTGATCCGTCCTCGTGGTTTCCCATAATTATCCGTCTCACTCCACCCACTGTCTGAGACTTGAAGCAAGAGTGGGGAGAGTGGTTCTTGTTCGTGGAGGGCGGATGTGCTAATCATCCCCTCCACCGTACAGGTCGGCCAGCTTGCGGAAACGTGGCCCCCAGTCGCCGAGGTAATCATAGTCCTGGTCTCCGTAGCTTGAGGACGAGTGCAGGGAGCTGAGGGTGCCAGCGGTGGAGCCACTGCCCTCATAGTCAAACACCAGCAGGGAGTCGTACGGGGGAGCCGTGGGGTCGTTGTCTGCAGCCTTTAGGCCCTGAAAGGGAGATGGAAGAGACAAGAGTGAGAAAAAATTGGCTGGAAGTTCCATGACAGGGATTGGATAGGTTATGTAGTAATGCCTTATATAATACATTAAGAGCAATACAGGTGGTGCAAAGAAAGCATTAAAAAAGTGGTAAAAGGGAACAACACATTTAAAAAATCTGTTGAATAATAATGAAATGACAAACTAATATAATCATACATCAAAATGATTAAAAGTAGGATAAATTAAAAGATGCATTGCAGATTTCATTAATCAAAAAATAAATATTTTTAGCCTGGATTTAAAAGCGTCTACATTTGGTGAAAGTTTAGTCTCAATTTTCAGTTTGCGAGCTGCGGATACTGTGAAGGACTGGCGACCTGTCCAGGGTGTTCCCCGCCTCTCGCCTGATCATGGTTGGGATAGACTCCAGCCCACCCACGCCCCCGAACTGGATTAAGCGGTACAGCAAATGGATGGATGGATGGAGCTGCTCTTTTTAGAAAGTCTTGCTAAAAGGCCATCACTGCAATCTTGTTTACTGAAGACAAACACACAGTCTGGATATCTGGGTGACTGTAGCCTCCATGTTTGATATGTGATAAGGGGCATCCACAGTTCATGAAACCTCATGTCACGGGATAATCCTTGGAGTTTTAAAGTCTGGACATAAACAAGAAAAGACTGTCAAATAAATGTTGAGCAGATGATTAAAAGAGGACACTTCCATGTTTCCACCAGACTTTCCATGTGCAACAACCCACACCCTTCTGCTCCTCTGTGATTGAAAAAAAGACAAATTCACGGTTGAACAAGCTCCAAGACTCTCACAGTATCTTGTAGAGGATTAAAGTAATCCTATATTTATATAGAAACTGTATAGAGCGCCTTACAGCCTTATAGAGCCTGTATTCATGCAGCACAGAACAATGTAAGAGCCATGTACAACCACTGAAACTCTGCCTGATGACCAATGTTTACATCTCAGACCACATTAAAGGAGCAGGGTTCCCTTTCCACAATCAGCTGGGACTTAAAATATTAACCTCAGTTTCCCCTTTAACTGTAGCCCCCAGAGGAAAAGGTAGTGGAACGAGAAGGGGGGAGAGATCAGCAGAATGGCTGAATGTGTGTCTGTGCTGAAGGCTGAGATGGACAGGAGGGAGAAGGAGAGTTACAGGGATTATGGAGGAGTGTAGGAAAGAGGAGGATTTGGGTCAGGCTGGGCAGATGCTGCCTCTATCTCAACGAGGAGATTCAGCAGATTACCCAGGATGGCCTGAACTTAAACCACGACACCCCTCCCCCAAACCCCCCAAATCTACACACAGTTTTATTAATTCCCCTTTAAAAAGCTGAATTAATATCAGATCTAAAATTTAAATCGAAACAAATTTGTCCAAAACAGAGTCCAGAACATTTGTGTTTATTTATGTATTTATTTGCCTCTTGCTGTCACTCAGAATGACTAACGGGAAAAGAAGTAAATCTGATAAGCTGCGAAAATGTTTTGAGGGCTCCATCTGTCGTCTGACTGAAGACGCTGCTGTCACCGTGGAAGGCGAGAATTAACGCAGAGAGGAAGAGGCAGGATGAGAAGCATCAGCTTGTCATGTCTGTCGGATTAAGCTGTCTAGATCAGCTCGCTATGTCTGACAGCTCCAGCTCATTATTCATAGCCGTGTTTGACAGATGTCTTAATGCGAGTTAACCAAAGACGCACACTCACACTCGTACATGCAGACAATATGGAGGCAACCGGTGCGCACACAGCATCAACAGTGATGTCTTCTTACACCTGAGATGATGTCAGTTGTCAGTCGTGGTGAAGGAGGAGTTGGGTCTCTTCAAGAAGCCGATCTGATTAACTCTGAGAGTCATGTTAATCCATCAGAGTGCAACACGGTTAGCAGAGCAAATGCATACTGACACTTTTAAACCCACATATAGATGGGATGGATCTATATTACAGGTGTCATAATACAGCGGAACAGGAAATTATCTTAATCTGAGCGGGAAAAAAAAGCATTTAATCTTAATAATGAGCATCTTAATCACGTTGACAAGCCGCAGTTTATACATAAAAAGAAGAGGAATGGCTGCATTGGTACATAAATGAATAATGTTAACATGAATGGTAATAAATAACGACAGCAGAAGCCAGGTTACATGGCTGCATGAAACCATTTTGCAGGAGATTTGAAAAAAAGTTTTCTTTCAGGATATCATAAAAATATCATAAAAAGAGCAGTGCTTTTACTCGGCAGGGAAAGCTGTTTGTTAATTTAATATCTCGAGGTCAGAAGGGAGCAAATCTTTTATTCATTCAATACAAGATAAAGCTGCAAACTGCTTTGAAACCCCAGTTCAGTGCCATGCAATAATTGGGAAGCAGAGCATTATAAGAGAAGAAACCGAATATATTTAAGAAATTCCAATCTCCTCTCAGTGAGGAAGGAAAACACTGCTTCACTGCACACCAGTTATGAAGTCCCACCGACTGATGCCGGCGTCAGGTGGTGGCGAGCGCTACAGGCTTGGTTCCTGTAGCATACAGAGACTCATTAAGAGCTCATCATGTTGGTATGTTGATGGATAGTTAGCGCTTGTTTTCATCTTTTAGGATATAAATATTGCCAAATGTTTTTTTTTTCAACCATTTCTGCTGGTTAACTGTCTTCCAGTGGAAAACATGGTGGTCAAAAAAACCCTAAAATGGTAAAGGTGCAATGACACTGTCCAGATAATTTTAAAGTTTAGAGGTCAATCACTCAATAGGAACTTTCAATGAGTTTAGTTATGAGATGGCATAGACTGTTATTGTCTATCTAGGAAAGGAGTACTGCACTGATGGGAGACAGCTTCCAGATTAGTTCAGTTCCCCGATATCTGGAAGTATGAAGACAGACGAAAGCATGGGGATGATTGCAAGGCAGTAAGGTCTCTACGCGTGGATGGGTGAAAGCAGTCAGACAGCTTTGCAGACAAAGGGAAACTGGACTCTGCACATGTGATGTGATACAGATCCAGAGGCAGCCATGGTTGTACACCAAACTGAACATCTGTCAAGATCTGAATATCATTTCAATTGTAGATTATTTTGTGATGTCTGTGTTGCTTAAAGGGATACCGTCTAACCTTTGACCGAAATATCAACCTGATGTGAGTAATGATGAATGATTTTTGGGGTCTATGTACAGTGCTTGAGGCGTTTCTGCACCCTGAGTGGGCTGCCTCGGACCTGCAGCCCTTTGCTTTACAGCCCCCCTCCGTAAACACAGAGGGCTTTGTCACGGCTGATGTTAGAAAGGAAGTGAAAACAGTGTTTTTCTGAGGAGGCCAGGCCTTTAAGTTATGGCATGCTGTTAAACAGCAAGCGTCTAAAGGACAGTGGAAACGTCCTATATTGTGCATAATAAATTGTCAGCAGTGTTGGGCAGTAAGGATTTAATAGCAACAGTTTTTGGGCTTGATTTAACAAAGTATAGTTGTGTATTTGGGCTTCCTCTACTCCCCCTGTGAAGCCTGAATTTGTCACATTTGTCCACTGGAAAGAGAAACATGAACGCAACAGTCATTTTGCTTTGTCCCAAAAAAAGTCTCCAGCACAGTCCCGTTTCCTTGGTTACCGCTGAGCCGGCTCACCCACACACAAAACTTCAGCGAGACAGCGATAAGCTGCACATCGCTAAGAAAATATGTAAATGACAATATATGAAGAGCAGGAGCGAGTGCAGTGGAGGGCTCACCAAGCGGCCTCATCCCAAAAACATTTGCAAAGTACGTTACTTTTTTATTCATTTTTCCTTTTATTTTCAAATTATTTGCTGGCCTGACATAAATAAGTGTTGAAAAATGAAGTTGTATTTCCTACGGTATCACACACAAAAATGGAGTTATGAGGATATTGATTCCTTAATCCTTATTAATTCTTTAATTGGGAAAATGTTTAAGGATATTAAACTTACCTATTTAGTTAGTGACCTTTAATACATTACTTATTGGTGTAAGTAATCAAAAAAGTAACTGAGTTACTCTTTAATGAAGTAAGTAGTAACAGTAACTAGTCAGTTTTTTCCATAGCCTTACACTGCTGGTCTCTGATCTTTCCAATAGAGAATAACAAAACTTTTTATAGACGCAGGCTTCATTTTAAGGCTCTTGCACTCTCCTGAAGTTCCATTTTTACTGAGAGTCAAATGAAACCATGTATGTCGCGGTTCAGCCAGTTCAGTTATAATTCCAGACACTACATACAGACTCAACTTATTGTAGTACCTCATGAATGAAATCTCCTATATCTCCAGGGTGGGGGGCGGCAGAGCGGAGGGGGTACTGATGATCGTGATGAAGAGGCCTCTCATCCAGACGTCTGATCCCAACTTTGACACACTCCGGCTCCAGAGCATCAGGCTGCTGCAGCTGGCTCAGATCGTAGTCCTAAAGCAAACACAGTGAGGCGCAGACATGTTAGAGCTGCCGTCACGCAAAAGCATTTCATTTGTAAGTGCAGAGTGCAGTTTTATCAGTTTAATAATGTATTTGCTTTAGAGGAAAAGGAAACCATAACATAGCATTTAACCACAGCCCAGGACTTTGTATGTAGTGTTGATTCTTTTGGTTCGTTTGGTCTTGATCATAATTAAAGTGAACTGGTGGAAGATAAGAGGATCACTTTTTGTACCAACTCCATTGTATTTAGTAATAAAATACACTGTAGCAGTTAAGTGGATGACACACAGCAGTGCCATTATGCAAGGCTGCATGAACAACACTCCACCCCAAGGTTTTCTAAAGGGCCAATGCAAACATAAATGTTTCATGATGCATTTACTGATCAACAGTTAACTATCTGGGATTTGATCAATCTATCTTTACTGAAGGGCTGTCCACCTCAGGCGTTTAAAGTTCCTGCAGTTTGATAAAAAACAAAAATAAAACAACCTTCTCTTGATCCGGGACTGTGTGTGTTTAGTATTACAGTACATCAAATTTCTCTCTCTCTCTCTCTTTACTTCTTTGGTTATGTGTTAGGCCACACACCAAAGCCCCTTGTTTGGGTTAAGAAAATAATTTACATAAAATTCTGGACTGGAACAACATGAAAAAAAAAAACTAAACAAATGCAAAAAACAGAGACAGACTCTGTATTATCTTCATGTTCCCCATCAACCTCCCACTGCTGAAAGTCATTGGGCTACTTTGCTTAGAAAACACTGATATAAAAGGTAATCGCCCTTTTCAAGAAATGTAAAACAGCCATGTATTCACCTGTTGATGTAGTTCAGTATTTAGCTGATGTGTACAGCAATCCAATGAACACCAACTTGTAATCACAGCAGTAGCACACCTGTTATTGCACAGACCGCATGAGAAGGTAAAATTCTGACTGTACAGCCTTTGCAGAGCAAAGTGAAACAAACTGATGCGCTATAAACCCTGTAACCACCAAATGTCCGTCTGGATGAACTCAGAGTTTGTATTTGAAGTTACAGAGATGATATATAACCACAAGTCCCTCCACTTATAAGATTTTCTCCATATCCACACAGAACACTCTCATTTAGCTACAGGAGAAAAGTGCAGGTGCATTGTGTCCAGTAACGTTAGTCTACTCACAGAGGTGAGCCTTCCCAGTCCTTCCTGATTTTATTTTCCTAGTTGCAAATAAATTGAAGAACAGAATCAAATCTTATGAAATCTCTTAAGCAAAGAAAAAACTGATACTTGAGGGAAAAATATCCTAAATGTTATCAATCCTTCAATTAAAGAGATTGTAAATATTTTCAAGAGCTCAAATCAGGATCTAAGTGATTCTGTCGATGAAAATATCAGAAGAGCCAAATATCATGACCCTGATTAATGAAAGCGACATTAACATAGGTAGGTGAACTCCTCTATCTTTTACAGCTGATGTGAGATTTTCTATGATCAAGCAAAACACTGAGCTCCTCTAACGTAACATCCACTGCTTTCCCATCATTACCTTCCCTCAGGGAGTGAGGAACTAACCTCTACTGTGTCTGATTAGCTTAAATCTTTACCTTCTCTTTGTCAGTCAGAGACCAGAGGGGATGGTGTGTCATGGCTTCTGATCTATCGCTGTTGAATGCTGGTGTCTGAGTCACTCCAGCAACCACTTGAAAAGCAGTTTGTGCTTTCAGGTCTCCAGGGAAATTGACTCAAGCAGCCCTTTCAGGACAATAGCAGCTAGCTGTGGACTTGGGCTTCGCTCACTGTAACAGCCAACCAATATGATCATTTTTGCTGAAGAGTGAATAATAGTCCTGCAATAAGCTGGCAGGCAAGCAGGAAGTGCTGTTCACTGCTTGGATTTCTATACTTCAAAAGACTGACATCCAGGTTAAGAGGATTTCAAGCCTGTATTTACTATCCCAGGGAAATGCAGATCAGAGAGAGATGCAGTAGCTCTCTACAGTAGCAACCCGCTCATTTCAGTAATGACTGAAGCAGTCAACCAGGAGGCAGCACAAATGAGGCTAACTGTGGCTAACAAGCAGAGTTGCAGATGATCAGGTATCTGACATTAAACAAGAAGTCAGACACAGCTGGTTTGTTGCTACAACACAGAACATTTTCTCTGGTCACATGCACTCATTGTGACAATAAAAGGTTTGTGGAGGAAATATTAATACAAAGGAAATAACATTTCTGTGAAGCAGAGCCTTGACATACCCGTAGGAATGAAAAGACTGCAGGGGACTGTTCACAAAAGACAACAAAGCCAGCAAATTTTGCCGTTTGATATCTTTCTGGTTTATTGAATCTCCACATTTAGGTATAATACCAACCAAAATGTAAAAATAGATAATGCAATGTCATTAGAATTTATGGCGTGTCCAATGAAACAATAAACACTGACAAAATAAAGCAAACAAAAAACACAAAGAGCTGAGAAATGTTTTACTGCAGCAGGTGCTGCGTAACTTCTTGTTAGAGATTTTAGGTTTGACATGACTGGTAAGCTAAAGAAAGTCTTCTAACAAACGAAGGATATTTTCAATCACTCGTTACTCATCATCGCATCATCATCGCTGCAGAGCAACTACAGCCATAAAAGCTACGTTTTGTTGATACATAAAGACAATAAATTATAACTAAAAGGTTTACTTATTACAACCTTTTTTATACTTTACACTATGCAAGGAGAATAGCATGTATAACGCAACCTTCCATATAACTATAACAATGTTTTTCTAGCTTAGTCATTAAGTGCCTCGTCACTAAAAAGTCCTTGGTGCAATATCATATAGTGTTTTCCTGCAGCAGCACACAGATCGGATCAGAGATGCTTTGACAAAGCACTATATTACCACTTCCATAATAAATCAATGACACCTGAGAGTTCAGAACTTGCATCCATGGCAACAAGTGACTCCTCGTGTGGTATGCCGGGTGACGGAACCACTTGCATTGCCAAATTCTTCATAAGTACTTTCACTCTACTTTTTACCTTCCATCCTAGGCTGCTGCTGTAAAAAGCTAAATATGCTCTCAGCCTGGCTGGTTGGGCGAATGAGAGTTTATGTTTCCCCAGCAGAAGTGCAAAGCAGCTTATGTGCCTGGCAGAAGCAGAAGTTGTTTAGAGAGACACATGAAATTGTTCTCCAACAGAGAGCAATTGATTCTGTTCTGAGCTCCTCTTTTGTCGTGTACTTAATCTTAGCTGAAGGACAGATGATTGAAAACTGCAGCGAAGCAGAAAGAGTGTGTGTTTGAGTGCGATGCTTCCTGTGTGTCTAAGTTTTTGATATTGAGAAGAGAACGACGGGCTAAACAGAACGGTCAAATTAAAGGATTAATTAGGTTTTTATGTGTGCGTACCTGGTCTTCTTCTCCCCCTCCCTCCTCGTCGTATTTGAGGATGTTGTCTCGGACGTCGTCCTCTGGGTCGATCAGCAGCTGTTTGGCCTGACGCTCCTTATCCCTCCGTTTCATCCACATCACAATCAGCAGCACCAGCACTGCAGGACAAACACAGCCAAACATGAGAGACAAATCTATCTTTTCCGAACATCAGTCAGCCCCCAAAGTGGACTTCAGGGACCACCCAGCAGTTCGTGAGATGACTGAGAATGAACAAGTATCTGTTATTATTGATGTAAGATTTGCACCCCAGCGGCTCCATCCCAACAACTGCAGAGTAATATTATCAGCTTAAATCAGAGCACATTGCAGAAGCAGGTATTTTAAAGAATAATAGACGCTAGTAGTCCTTGTCTCAAGACAGCCGGTGAGTTTTAAAAGTGCATGTGAATTCTTTCTTTCTGATCGCATTAATCTGGGGGGATTTGTGAGACAGAAGAGATCAGCGCTCATGTTTGAACCTGAAAAGTCAACCAAGAGATAAAGAGCATCAAGTTACTGACTGAAATATCAACGAAGGAGAGCCAATCTGAAAAATAGCTTGATAAATACTGAAATTTCTCTGTGAAGCCACCAGAGAAAGCTGTAGCACTGTCCTGTATTATAATGAGATCATTGTGGCTTAAATCCAGTCTTTTACTTTCAGGTGAAATGTTGGCCCAAACCTTACACTTTAATGCAAAGGGAGTGATTGAACCTATTAATAGTAAACCTCCAATTTCTATCCAGACTTTAAACATGCAAATTCAAACACTAACTGGTTTCATCACAAAAGACTAGAAACCTTCTTTCAGTGCCTGGGTTGGAAATAATCTTGTTTTCTGGAGACGTAAACTGTAATCTGAATGACCTCTCCGGGCACACTTGGACTCTGTAAGCTGTCAACTCGCTGCGCTAAAAAATACTAATGAAAATGATGGAAATAACTTTGTTTCAGCTCCTAGTGTTTCCTGACAGCTGAATACCCTGAGAACTTTACTGATGAAGAATAGTGTACAGTTGCTGACAGATCAGACCAGTTTTGTGGGACATAGTCTTGCCATACAGGACACTCTTCGCTCTGTGGATGTCTGCATTGTCAACATCACCAAACTTTGTTTGATTGATGGAATGAGAAAAATGTTTAAAATATCAGTGTCCACGTGTGTATTTACGGTAGTGGTGATGACTGTCGTCTCTACTGGTCCTTTACTTGACATCAGCTCCACATCATCAGTGCCGGTGGAAATGTGCTTTTTCCTTCAGTCCTTTTTCATCTGACTTGCAGCAAACCAAAGCAGCAGCCGTCTTATGGTCCAGCGCAGACTGGTGATTCATCACTGAATATCAGTTTCACACAATCCTCCACAATCCTCTCCACATCAGCCCTCTGTAACCTTGTTTTCTTCTGTTTAGCTGTTAGCAGCGGTCTAGGTTTGGCTTCTCTTCACAGAAATCCCATTTTCTTCAGCTGTTTTCTAGTAGTTCATAAACAGTGATTTCTGTCCATTTGGTTTTCATTCCTTTAGTTGTAAATTTTCTTTTTTCAGTTACATTGCTTTGAGTTTTCTGTTCTGATCCTTCAGCGTCTTCCTTGGTCAACCTACATGTTTCTCGTTTACAGCTTTCCCTTTTTGTTTGCAGTTTCTCCGAATGTTACACACAGCTGACTGGGGACAACAACCAACATCATTCTCTGAATAACCATGAGGAGAGAATCGTCCTGTCCAGTGTTTCCTCTGTTCTTGTTGGGGCCATGTTTACTGCAGCAGCTCTTCAAACTCTTTCTTTACCTGCTGACTACGTCACATGCTGAGATTTGTTCATGCATTTGTTTAGAAATTGTACAGATTTTTTTCCTGAAGGTTCAGCTTTTAAATAATTTTTGATGCTATATTTCCACTTTATTCATACGTTTTATTAATTTATTTATGTATTTATTTCACAAAACGCCAAAAGCTGATTGCATAATTTTTGTCTGGGGTTGTATTATCCTTCACTTGTCTAGATTAGTTAGGTTTAGGGTGTTATGAAAACTACAAATGGGTCAAGAACAGCGTCTAATTGGATTAGTCCGCACACAAAATGAAAATTAGAAGAATGAAGATTAAATTATATTTGGTAAAACATTTTGCAGGCCTGCAGGTTGAGAGATAAGAAGCTATTCTTTTATCCCCAGAGCCTGATGCTGTCATGCCATGCTCAGTGCCTGCTCTTCTTCATATGGTGATTTATTTAATGTCTTCGTTTGAGAGTGATTCGGTTGCCTAGTGACAAATTCCGTTGTTGGTTGTGACATGCCTTTTATGAATGGGAGTTGTCTTGCATTGGAGGAAAAAAAAAAAAAAAAAAATTATTATTTTCTTTTTCCGCTATTTACTCTGAATACTCATAACATCATGACCTCTGACAGTTGGAGCAAGTAATGCTGCCCGTCTTCTTCTCCCTGGAAAATCTGGATGCTGGCATTCGCATGGACGCGGCCCACCTCAGCATTTCTGTGGACCAGTCACCAGTGATTGAGGATTATTTAAAGCCCCTTTGTGCCTCTGACTTAGTGGCTGTTACTTCTCCTTTCCTTGGAAGTAAGGATACTGCTTATTCTGTGGCATTAGGGAAAACAGTGCACAGAGGCGCAAAGCAAAACAGCCTTTGCTCAGCATCGTGTCTTATCAGGGAGGGAAATGGCTCCAGCAACCCACCCACTCAGGGAAGTAATCTGTCAGTGGGAAAGTAGGGAAACTGCAGCAATATGCATGTATGGGAAGAGCTGGTGGTTGTCACATATAACTGTGCGCACACAGTATCACACTCGAACAACTAGGGCTGGGACAACATGCTTTCCTTCTGGTTCGATTCCTTTACGATTTTGGGGTGTTGATTCAATTTAAATTGCCATTCATGGGATTCTTTGATATAGCAGATTTTTGTGAAGAAAAACAAAAAAGTTTTTTCCCCAAAAGATAAATAAAAATAATAACAAAAATAGCTTTTTTAAATATTTTTTTATTTGTTTGAAAAAAGATGGATTTTTAAAAAAAAACAAAAATAGATTTTGAAATAGTGAAATAAAAATCCCGATGACAACCTCAGTGTTGAAAAGAAACCTCGTAAATGAGCTGTTGGGTAAGTTGACATGAATTAAATAGTCTGCATTGGTCTTCATGGACTTCACATGAAGAGATGCCTATGCACAGAGTCATTTAGGTGCCTTCAATCATCTGCTTTACTCTATCTTATTTTGCTGAAGAGTTACCACAGATCCACACACCCATAGAACACTGACTGGACAATAACGGATCATCAGGATTAGTGAGTTTCTGTGGATATTACGCATAAATAGAATGGCATGTACCGATCAGTGAGGTCGGTCTTAAACAGACATCTGTAATTTATAAACAATATGTTGTGACAAAAATGCCTGGCTGGTTTCTGGACCAGTAATTAGACCTCTGCAACATCTCCTCATAGGAAATGTACGCTCAAATAAAGGTGGATGGGAGCGGGTTTTAGTTTGGCATTTAATTTGCTTTTCAGAGCATTTGAATTTTTTCAGAGGTCATTTTTTTGTTGGTTACTTGTCTGACTTGTGAACCTGATCCCGTTGACTCATTCTGGCACTCAGCTCAGTTCTTATCAGCCAGATCAACCAGAGTTGAGTTGCATATCATAATAAAGGGCTCCGCCCTAACACAGTGTGCTTGTTCATGTGTGAGTGAGAAAAGCTCACCTAACAGTATGATGATACAGATGAGGATGGCAATTATGGCTCCGGTGCCCAGTCCAGCTGCGATGGCTTTGTCCATGTTCACACAGTCTCCGTGGTGATTACACTGGCAGACCTTCACCCTCAGGAAGGATGTGTTAGACATGGGGAGATTGCCAGAGTCTGTGATGATGATGGGAACATAATAGATCCCACTGGCCAAGGAGCCAATCCTCAGCCGAAGCTGCGCTTCTGCACCTGGAATTTGAGAAGATGAAGAAAAAGATGGTAGCTAGTAAACTAACAGACCGGTAAGAATGGAGTTGTTGGAAAAGAGGAGATTGAACACTGGTCACTTCCTTACAAGCTGCAAGCAGGAACGATGAGCAGATACAGCGGTATTAATTTGATGTTTGATTGTTTCAAAGGATTTGAAAGATTGGATCATAAAAATAAATTCGATAAATGTCCAAATAGTTGAATTTTATGGTTTTGTGGAACAGTAATGGGCACAGTGTCTAGATGTTTTACAGTGTTCGAACCAGATAAACAGGAAAAAAGTTTGACATGAACAGCTAAGTGTCAGGTTGGAGGGACTGAAACTTTGCGATGATTATGTTTGAAAGACTAATAATACTTTACGAATAAGAAGTCAGTAAAAGTCCTTTATAACATCATCTCCTTAACAGGCAAAGAAGAAAAATGTTAGTTACAGTGACAAGGCATGTTGTAAGATGTTCAGTATACAAACATGATGTGTTTTCAGAAATGCTAATATAAAAATGACTAACGTCTGGATGAGGGAACATCAAAGGCTATTTACAGGTGACTTGTGATGACATGCTGAAAGAGAGGAGGGTTACACATCTTTTACTGGGCCATAACATGGCTTCTTAATGGCATAATATTACCAACAATACATTGTTTTCTATATATCAGGCAAAAATGTTGATGATTTTTTTTGTGGCTCAATTAAAAAATTAAATCAACAAAGAAAAAAATATGTTTCAAAAGTTTTGGCCAAGATATCTGATAGAAAACTATTTTCACACCATTTTCTCCTCAGTATGTAACCATGTGGAAAAATAGCAGACGAAAGGAACCATTGAAACTACTGGAGTTTAAAACCAAGAATATTTTTCCAGAAAATTGCTTGAATTTGTAAAGTCTTTTAAAGCGACTAAAATCTAATAGGATGAAGTGGAAAAAGAAAATCATTATTAGTATAATGGAGATTTCGCTTCACAAGACCAGTTTTTGTGATATTTTCTTTTTCTGAAATTGTTCTTGTTTTCTGGCATGCGAGTGGCTCGTGGAGCGCATTAGGGTTTCCAAAGACTTAACAAACTGGCCAGCATACTTTTTTCCACTAGATGAACACAAGCTCAGAAATTTCATGTCATACTAACCGTTGAGGCGATATAGGGTCCAGTTTCGACGCACGACTGATGGACGACTGGCCAGCTCGAAAGCAAAGGGTCCTGCATTGGGGGGCAGATCAGGATCGATAGCTGTGATGTTGATGCCGCTGGGATCCGGCTTCTCACACATTTCCACCTCAGGAGGGGAGACTTGAGGGGCGTTGTCATTTATGTCCAGCAGATACATCTGCAGGGTGCCTGTCCCGCTGGCAGGAGGAATGCCTGCACACCAATAATGAAAAATGAACAAATTAGTGTTCAATATCTTTATTTTACAATTCATTTGAGTAAAACAACATTGTTAGGCTTTGGTTGGCTCCAAACTGGGTTGATCCTCTGGTCAGGGCTGGTTCTAACACCTTACTGTTTACTGAATTTAAATGGAAAATGGAAATGAAATTGAAATTTAGTTTCAGCATGTGATCTTGTTCATAAAGAAACAACCAAAAGCAGTAAACATCGACCAGGAAATCCGACCAGGACTTTTGTGGATACTGTATTTTGCCGTGCATGAATGTGACCAGACAAGGATGCGACATTAACAAAACTGTCACAGATTTTTTCTGTGTTTTATATTTCAATGCAACTAACAATGAGGTATAGAATTTAGAATAATTCAGGACAAATTTAGATGAATAATTCACACAACCATGATACTGTGTATTTTTACTCTGTGCAACTTCGGCACTGGAGAATAACCCTGCACTGGAGGTCATCCGTGCCACCCAGGCCATGGATGCTCTGCAGTTCATAATAAGAAAAGGAAAACAGCTGTCTGGTTAAACATTTTCTCCTTCCATAGCAGCTTTTAGCTCAGCGTGTCTAACAGCGTTTCTGATTCTCCAAATTGAGAGTGCTCTGTTTTCTGGAGCTAAAACACCAAACCTACTTCAAAGCAAAATATATACTGTATCCCTTTAAAGTTATCCCTTTCATTACAAAGCACAAAGTACTCTCACTGTTCTTTTCCATTAAAATCAAGGCAAGAAGAAACACATCAAGTTGCTTCCGTTATGAAGACATCATAGCCTCAGACTCAGAGCTTTATTGGTTTAAAAAAATTAAAATAAAAAATGCGTCACAGTGGCTGACATGGGGGCCTTGTCACCATCAACAGAAACAGCTGATTATGCCGACTAAGTAACACTTTTGCAGCTTTTGATAGTCAACATATAGAAAAAAAATGTACCTAACAAATTCCAAGCTTGTAAATTGCAAAAAAGAGGCTATTTTTAGTAGGGATGGGCATTTGATTAAATTGTCTTTATTGATTATCAGGAGAGTTAATGATCAATTAGTGATTAATCATTAATACTTTTTAAATTCACTATTTTGTTTGGCTAATCAAGAATTTACACTGACTTTTGTAAAAGATAAATGCACATCTGGTAGTTTTCAGGATTCCTTAACTGCAACAAAAAAACCCCACTAAAACACGCCGAATCTTAAACCCAGGTTTGCGTTATCAGCAGACACAACCAGCTAAATCATCGACAATATTCCGGATGAAGCAAATGCGGAAAAATCTCAAATGCAGGTACTGAAAAACCCCCAGCATTTAAGCATTTAAGCCCGCTACATATGATATCAGACTAGCGATGATGTGGCCGCTTCACTGAATGTTGGAAATTCATGCATGTATAATGGCAAATAGACGAACCCCGGCAAATACAGTACCGCTGTAAGAGATGACCAAAACATACACTGACTGCTGAAACCCTGCAGACATATGAGCTTTGAGCTTTTGTACAAGCTTGTGTATTTCTGTCCGAACATGGTTGTGTGTGTGTGTGTGTGTGTGTGTGTGTGTGAGAGACTGAGGAAAGGACAGAGAATTTTCAGGAAGTGCAGAGCACAGCGAGCTCTCTGTACAAATGGGTGGATGGACGGAGATGCTGCTGCTGAATGGCATTCTTTTTCAACAATTTTCCACTGTGAACAGAGAATCCTCTTTCTCGTGGCTATAAAGCAGGGTTGTGGTCAGAAACAACAGAAAGACCTTTGGGAGTAATGCACGTAATAGACAGGAAAACATCTCATTTACAAATCAATGACAGAACTGCACCCAAGAAGGACGTCAGTGTAGTCCTACATTAAGTCAAGTCCAATTAAATAACATGCTGCTACCACAAGACAAGATGGAACATGATCTTCCCATCAGAAAGGAACAGTTTGACGCTTGCTTGCTGCTGCCACATTTTGGAGTCTTCCCGGATAATTCTTGATCTTCCTGTTTTGGAAGATGCAGCTTTGCAAACATGTTTTATTGTTTCCAATGATCCATGATGTCCTGTAACATCAATGTGGTGTCAACATATCTTTTGTTTTGCAGCAACTTCTGAGAAGCATGGAGGTCTTTTGTTAAGGTTTTTCTATCTGTGGCTGACGGTTTAATTCACCACCAGTCATTCAGCTGCGAAATAAATCAGTTCATTTGCTGACAGCAGTGAATTAAAACGACATATTGAACTGATTAATATACACAATGAGATGGGATTTCATTGTGAAAAAGCCTTAGTGTGTTGTGCGCTGCTGTAACTGAACTACAAGAGCTAAGCACGAGCTTATACTGTAGCTCCACGTCCTGCTGCTGCTCGTATATACTTTGCAGAGGTCGACTATGACACTCCTGAAGCTCAGCGAACGCAGAATACCTCCATATGTCGGGGTCACTGCAGGACAAGAGCAAGGGCCACGTGTCTCACCGTTATCAGAAGCCATGAACGTAACATTGTAGAGGTTGTTCTTGATATGTGGAGACTCTCGGTCAAGGATGGCCACTGTGGAAATCCGCCCGTTAACCGGGTCAATCTCCAGCCAGTCGGCAGGGTCATACAACTTGGAGTACCTGGGTTCAGAAAGAGAGAGCCCGCATGAGACGCCGCCACAAAGAAGCTTCTTCATCTGCTTCCTGGATGAGGGCCAAGCAGCCACTGAGGAGCTGCAACTCCTAATTCATTTTTTTCACTGAAACTGACTCTGCTTCTAGAAAATTAAATGCAAAATATATTTTTCAAAATAACCTTTTTTTAAGATTTAAAAAAAATGTAACATAATTTAACATTTTATAAAAAATGATTCACCAATAAACATAATTAAGATTATAAATGATTGTAATCTATTAATCTTGTTAAAACAGCTGATCAGGAAGCACCGATGCAGCCAGCAGACCGTAACGCACCACAAAAGAAGAAGGAATATTAGAAATTTAGTGGCTTTTTTGAACTGACAGGATAAATAATAAAAGAAGCTGTTCTGTGTGTCAAAATACGTGTAAAAAGAGCAGCGAGTACAGAGCAGTAAGCAACGGAAAAGAAAACCAGATAGCAGAATGCTCTGCTGGCCCACTCTGTGGTGCACAAAACCCTCGTGTTTGAACACGAATGTGCATGCACTCGCATGTTTTCATGAACACAGTGGGCATCTACCATTGGCTGTTGCTAGGTTACAAAGATTTCAGCACCACATTTAGAAACTAATAGTGGGATGTAAAAGAAAGAAGGATGGGGACAAAAAGCAGCAGTCCTGCAGGCTCTCTTGCTCGGCATTGTTGTTTTTTTAGCTGTCAGGCTTGGTGCAGCAAGAAAAACACATTTTCCACCAGACTAGATGTTCATAGGAATATTTTAGACATATTTTCAGCTTTAACATGGAAACATGACTGGTACAGCCATCCTGTTGCTTTTCTGTTTAGTATATACAGAGACAGACAGACATATGTTAAAAATTGAATGAGCTTCTTTGTGGGTTGCTTACCGGATGGTCTGTCTCATGAATCGATCCGGGTCCTGTGCAGTGAAGGTGGTAAGCAAAGACCCGGCAGGTAGACCTTCCTCCAGTTTGATGGATTTGGGATTGGGACTGAACTCTGGACTCTCATTGATGTCCATGATCCGTACGGAGACAGTTGCTGTAGACTGACGGGGCAGGTGGATGCCGCGGGCCAGAGGGACCTCGTTCTCTGCCTCCACGGTCAGCATGAAGGAACGGGTCAGCTCAAAATCTACGGGCTGGACAGAGGTCAGGAGGCCAGGTTTAACAGGGTCCACCCCATATGTAGCATTGTGGAGATGCCTGAATGCTATAAATTTCTAATCTCAACCTCGACAAAGATGAGAATCCCAGTAATTTTATGAATGTGATGACAGAAAAGAAGAATTCCTGGTTAGCTTTTACTGAAAAATCACCAGCTGATCTGAGGAAGTATCGAGAGCCAGGGTGCAAGATAAACTCTACAACACTCACAGCCTTTTCTTCAGGTACAAAGTAGAAATGCCAAAACATTAACTTTAAATTCTTAAACATTTTCAGTAAAGATTAATTCAACATATCAATTCCTAGATTTTTTCTTCTGATTCTTTTACCAAAGCTTTATTCTCCTGACTGATTGAGACTTGCTGAACGTTTGCCTGCTTTGTATTATGGTAAGTGTTGACAGCTTAACTGATTGTTTCTGGACTCTAGTGTTAAACAGTCTTCTTGTGCTACATTTATATACTATAAAGTCATTTAACAGATGCTGTTATCCAAAGTGACTTACATTTGAGTACAGCAATGATATTTCTGATAGAAGAAAGGCTGTTGAAGGACATAACTCCCTATGGGGATTGAACATGGGAGCCTCCGGATGAGAGCAATGGTCCACAACTATACTGTTAAGATGCTCATTGCCTTCCGTACATAGCTTTGAATCAGTTACTCATCAAAGCCTACCTTGACCACAGTGAGCAAGCCCTCATTAGTAGTGGGGTCAGTCGGGATGGAGAAGCGTCCGGTGGGGTCCCCGGCGATGATGCGGTACACGGTGCTCCAGGCTGGCGTGTGGGGCTGGTCCTTGTCTGTCACTGTCAGGTTGGTAACAATCACGTTCACCCTGTTCTCGTGAACCTCTCCGAAGAACTGAAGGAAATAAAAACAAACAAAAACACTTACAAAAAATAAAAATAATTAAGTTACTAAGTGACAAAATACGAAGCTGTAAATAATTATTTTTATATAGTGCAGTGTAAAGTGGCTTCTCTCATCACTGTTCTACCTATTCAGCTACACCGAGGATGATAAACATACTGGATGTTTCCCTGGCTTCTCACCCTCCACCATCTGCCAGCTGCCACTAAAAGCTCTGAAAACCTTGGCTTAATTTAGAAAAACAGTACCTCAATCCTTCTGGCTGATTTAAAGCCTGAACATTTCCTCTGTGTTTGCATGTGTGTGTGTGTGTGTGTGTGTGTGTGTGTGTGTGAATGTACCGTTTCTGTGGTGAATTCAGGGGGATTGTCATTGACATCAGTGATTCTGATGACAGTGGTGGCAGTGTTGGAGAGGCCATACGTTGGATTTCCCTCCATGTCAGTAGCCTGGATGATCAGGGTGTACTGTGTGACTTTCTGGATTCAGACAAAAAACAAACACGGTCAACAACATCCTTTGCATGCTCATATTTACATGTAATACAGACCAAAACATCTCACTTACTGTTAATAATATTAATAATAATAATAGAAATGCTTTTCTTTGGTATGTTTTGAATTTAATTATTTATTAGTTTTCTTAAGTTTTGAAAAAAACCCAACCAGTTAACTAAGTTTCACTCCAGTTCACAGAAACTGAAAACTTCCTTTGCTGGTGAGGAGACATGTGCTTCTCACTGTGATCAATGCATGACTAACGAAACAACTGACTTGAGCATCAAAAACAACTGCATCCAGTTGTGTGTAAAAATAATTTAAAATAATCAGACAAACAACAAATTTGAGAACAGTAATACCACTTTCATTGTATTCTGTGGCTAATATTAGCTTCCATCTTCCTCACTAAACTCTCTTTTGTTTTCCACTCATCAATTTGGGAGATAAATGTGAAACTTTGGAACTGTTCTGGAAGAGATTCTTGCAGCAGTTTCCTGGGTAAAATCTCTGGAAAATGGGGACTATGGCAATATGCAAATATAGAAGTTAATCTACTACAGTATTTACTGCGAGTGATGGAGTGTGTGTATTAGGGACAAGTTGTTGCTACACACACTTTTCTGCTGAAATGCATTTTCTTTCAGCTCGTGGATATGTTCACGTGTGGGATTATCAATATAAAAACTGTTATTAAAGAACTTCATCCACCATTGTCCATATGGTGTAAAAACCCCCCAAAAAAACGTTCCTACAGAGTACTTTTACCTCCTGTGTGCTCAGATAAAAAGGGCTGCAAATAGCAACCTGGCCTCTTTTCATGCTGAATGTCAATTCATGGTCATTATATACCGTTATACAAACTGCACGGCCTTAAAACAGATGGGGTTCTGCAGGACCCACCGATGTAAGAACGTTACTGGAAAAAGCTACTGTACGTGCTGATTTTATGCTTGAGGAAACACTGCAGGCTGGATGCACATTCGCTCACTGAGAGCAGCTGCTTCAGACAGATTCAGAAAAATGCCGTGCAAAATATCCACCCGAACACACACACACACACACACACACACACAGACACACACCTCCCGATCAAGGCCTGCTGCCACAGTGATGATGTCACCAGTTTTGTTGTTAATAGTAAACATGTTGGAAGAGGGACTCTGGGGATTCTGGGAGAGGATCTTGTATCGCAACATCCCATTGGCTGTTTTTGGATCATCCTTGTCCACTGCTGTGACTGTCATCACAAAGGATCCTGCGGGGAAACAAACAGCATGTCAACACATAGATGCACATGTGTGTGTGCGTGTGCATGTGTGTTGGTGAGTGTTTGCATTTGTACCAGGTTTGGATCCCTCAGGGACAGAACCATTGAAGATGGTGTGCATAAACTCTGGTCTGTTGTCGTTCTGGTCGATGACATTAATGACGATGTCGATGGGGTTCTCCACTTGATTCCCATTCAGGTCCACAGCATGGGCCCGCAACTTTACACAAAGACACACAGACACCCAAAGATGCTGCAGTAAAAACGCTAATGACATTGTAAGGAAATAAACTTGTTTAGCTTGGTCAAATCCAAGAAGGTTAGGGGTGAAAAGAAACACACTTTATGTTTTCATTCTGCATGTATAACACACACATTAGCATCAAAAGCTGCCATTTAAATATAAGCAGAGTTGTGTGTTTGTAAAAGCAAAAACCCGAATAACGTCATAGCAATGAAACCTCCCCCCCAAAAATAAAAAAACATCTATCAGAGCAAACAAATTAGCAGCTGAACATAATGCAGCCAGGACGTGCAGTCTAATGTGTTTCTGTGCAGGAAGTCATTACTCATCCCTGCCGAAGACGTCTGTAGTATTTAGGTTATACAATAAGGGAAATCAGAGGACTGCATAGATGCAAATCCATACTTTCTTTGTGTTTCCGCAGTAATGCAGAGCAGATCTCTCCTGATTCACGGTTATCAGCTTCTTCCCACCAACATGGCCAAAGTGTTGCTTGTTTTTGAGAAATGAAGACAGTTCAGAAAAGATATGGAGTTACACTGGCCGTTTGCTTTATGCTGTTCCTGCTGCCTCCCTTTTCATGACCTCATTCACTGAACTGCCGAAGTGCTCTTTCACCAAGAGACCCAACACCCCACAGCTGAAAACAATGTCATCCAGCAATGCACGCAGTGCATCAGAGAGTGAAGAAAAGAAAGACAGAAATGTACTGATGACCTAAATGTGCCCCTCGGTTTGCTGTATAAGAGCCTGTAGTACCTAATGATACATGCTCGTATAGCTTTAGGGTCGCCATGGTTGGCCATTGCTTTGCAGTTAAATCCATGGCTTCTCTGTATGCTTAGGTGTGTCTGGACAAGAAAATGAACTCCAACTTGCTTGACTAGTTCCTTGCATTCTGCTTCACAAGAAAAAAGTCACCAGCTATATTTAATTAAGCTCTAAATGATTAGGCTCTGCAACCCAACGCACCAAATCAATTATGGTAATTACTTGTCTTAATATATTGAATAACTAAGTTTTCCCACCAATGTTTTTGTCAGAGATTATTTTACACCAAAGGTAGGGGTATCAAATCAGGCTTAAATGGTCAAGGGTGCTTCAGGGAGCATGAGAACCTTCGCAGATATACAGACGGGTTCCCACAGAGTGCAGACCTGAAGCCCAATGAGATTTTTAGTGATGTGCTGGAAAGATTCTACATGTCTGACTCTAAAATCATAGATGCATAGATTTTCGTAGAAAAGTGATGGCTGGATGGAAATAAATGTGAAAATATAAAAGCTTAATGAAATGATCTCACAGCGAATGGGAGCAAGAATCGAAGTTAAAGGAAATATTGGAGCGTGACTTTGTTTTGGCCATGTGTTGTACAGTATTCACGCGATGCCACAACTGCCTCAAAAATATGACAAAAAAAAGAAGCAGCTTGTAAATCTTTCCTTGGGATCAAAAGGAGCTGAGTTAAAGCATGCCAAAGTTTGCACTGCCAAAGTCTCTTTGTTAACTGTTTGTGAGTAACTTTACTTCTGTTGGTTGGGCTCCTTCTCAGCTGTGCTGGGGGCAAACTTGAGCTTGTGAGGTGATAAAAGTCTTTGTAGCTTTCCTGTTTTTCTTGTCAAGCTTCAAGTTGTTAAGAAAGAAGAGGACCGTAAAAAACAGTAGATGAAATGATCTAATTCTAAATTCAGCTAGTGTTTTTGCTTTATTCAGCAGGATGCCACAGAAACCTTTATGAGGAAGATAACAGACGAGGCTCCCAAGAAGAATCTAGGCCATGACAGAGTAAAAAAGTGGTCACAGTCTTTCTTCACATAGCAACAATACATTCATCTTAATGCTTTACTGCCTGCTTTATCGTTTGGTAGTGACATTTTTCACTAACTATTATCATTCTAAACAATTGTGAAAGTGAACCAACCTGAGCCACTGCTACCACTGAGTATAAGCATGTAATACTAAAAGTAAGAGTTTGTTAGTCCATTACTGTTTCAAGTTATGTCCGTCCAACTGTTGTCAGTATATCATTAACAACCAGGTGTTTAACCAACAGTGACTATTTTTTTATATCATCAAAATAATAGGAAGCCATTAATGGTTAACCTCAACCTTCTACTTTACTATACAGTCATTATGGCAGATGCTTTGATCCAGAGCATTTCACACTGGAGTACGCAGTTGATGCTAAGACCGAAGGCAAGGATTCAAAGCATGAACCTTGAGGTCATTAGACAACCTGCTCTACCACCTGAGCCACCCATGGAAGACATGGGCTCCCGAGCTTTTTCCATGCTTTCATCTGCTTGTAGAAAACTAATCTGATGCACCAACTTGTTTTGAGACATCAGCGAACAGCATAGATGGGCGTTTCTTCAATCCAAAGCTTTAATCTTCTTTTGATATGTACAAGGATATAGTCAATCATTACATAGATAAACTTATTTACAGTATCTACTGTGAGAACTCATATCTGAACCTTGAAAATACTTGGTCGACGTCTTCCTTACACAACAATGGTTTGTTTGACCACAGCTTTGTTCACGGGAACAACATGCAAAAGTTCACTTGACTGAAGCCATCCATATGAGAAAATTATATGGATCCTAGATAAAAAAAAAACTGCAGTCAACAGTAAGTGACAAAAGAAGCAGCTTAGACATCCTTATATGACCTGCGGTCAACAACATGCATCATTCTGAAGTATGCCTGATCAGGTTTTTGGCTCTGCTGCAGCAGTCCCATTTGCAGTTGAGTACACCTCTGCATGACTGCAAATGCAGGCTAAATAAAGTGTGTGTCCATATCTAGTTTAAACATTCACAGGCTTTTTTTGAAATAGCAGCCTCAGAGGTGATTCTACCCAGCATACTTTTGTCAAAGATGCTGAATATAGCAACTGATTGGCCTTGATAAGTCATGCCTTTACAGTGTGTACCATCAGCATGAGGCTTTCAAAGAGCCAAAGCCTCCCTCATGCATAAACATGTGGGCCAATCTCAGCTTCTAGCACTGACAACTACATCCAGTCACATGAATATTCATCACATGGCTTAAATGCAAATTACCCTGCTGTGACTCCAGATTTCAATTCTCCCATGTGATCTGTGTGTATTCCTGCAGATCAAAAGGTTAGACTCTGCTCTCCGAGGTGTTTGTGACTGTAATAGATATAGTGAGAAAATACCAGGGGCTTTTTATTTATTTATTTTATTCTTCCTCTCCTCTCTGCATGATAGATAATAAGTCTAAGAGACTGTGACAGGAAAGATGAAAATAAGAGGATATATGGATGGCACATGACCAGAATGGTGAATTAGGGTGGAAGCAGATTAATCCATCCAATTGCAGGTAAAGTCAAACTTCAGTGTCACTCTGTACATCCATATCAAATCATAAATGGACAGTTTGTGTTGGTGGTTTCATTAATCCAGGTGTTTTTACTCTGTGATTACTTCGATTCATCCACTTCAGCTGCAAAGAGACTTACATGGAAATTGGAGATGTGCTCTCTGTCCAGGGGTTTGGTGACAGACAGCTGGCCTGAGATCGGGCTGATGATGAAGATCCCGGTCGGTGGCTGGTCGGCCCCGGGGCCAGTTACACTATAACGCAGCAACCGGTTCTTGTCCCTGTCTGAGCGAATCTACCAAACAAAAATGGGACAGTAGAGACAAAAAAGGTACGGATTTAAAAATCTGAAGATAATCTATACTCAGAGACACAGAAGGAGAAGAAGTTGGAACAACAAATAATGGGGTAAGTCATAAATAACAGTGGATGGACAAAAAAAAAAAGTTTTTTCTGAAAGCGTTTGCACAAAATAAACGTATTTTTCTTTATTTCCCTGTGTTGCCGTCAGTGTATTTTTAGAGATGTGTCTGCTTATTGAACATGGCTGCCTGTATAAAGATAAGATCAGGAAAAGATACAAGTGGTGCGAAGCTTTCTGAATTTGACCTGAATCTGTCTCATGTGTCAAGACAACTTAGACTTACAGACACAACACTCTGGAAGCAGCTACATGAGCAAAGGAAATATGATGCAAGATGAAGTCATAATTAACTACAACGCCACTGCAAATTTTCCAAATCATGAAAATAAAAAAAAGAAGCCTAGGACTCAATGAGCAAACAGGTTGGGTTAGAAAACCCCTGAATAAAAGAAACTAAAAATTCTAAGATATCTCACTGGTTCAGTTATAATTAATACATTTTTATTATATTATACATATTAAACAGTTCAGTTCAATTATTTAATCAAACTAAATCAGTGACTGCTCTAGTCTTGTCGTAAGTCTTTATTGTGCATACGGGTCGTCATTTAAATAATCCAGATAGTTCATATTCCCTGTCAAACACATCTAAGCAAGAGTTAAACATCTCATTTGAAAGATTAATTTAAAAATCAACTTAAGTCTTAGATTAACTCATACACCCTTCTTGCAACTTGTTTAGTTTAATCTAGAATACAGTAGGTTATAACTTCAATCTCTAAATCAATTATATGAAAGCGACTTTGAGTTAATTCAGCTACAGCCGCCATTTTAGTCTGAGGCTGGCCTTAAAGGAGCTATACCTGATATCATTTTAATCTTCCTAAGAAAAATGGTTTCTACACGGTATATTCTGAGGGTGAAGTAGGGGGAAGTCAGACTTACCCTTTTCAGTCCATAAAAAGTAATGACTCATTGATCGCGCATATGTACAATTCCAGGACTTTTAATAAGTGATAGCGGGTAATTTTTAGCTTTTTAGCTCTGCCAATGGGGTTAACTTCTGTAACTTCTGGCTTCCTTAGGGGAACGCTCTTACGGGCTGATATTATGGAAGTTAACTCCATTGGCAGAGGAAGAGTGTCACGCCAAAGCTAAAAATTAGCAGCTTCCGCAAACTAAAATGGTCTCGCCCATATGCGAAATCAATGAGTTATTCATTTTTATAAACGTGCCCCTTTTACCACATAATATACCGTGTAGGAACCATTTTTCTTAGAAAGATTAAAATAATATCAGTTGTAGCTCCTTTAAGTCCTGTCTGTGAGACCGGCCCTAAATGCTCTCACAACATGAACACAAGCATTGGAAGATAAATCACACTACAGTAGTTTCATTTGGTTTTTCTCTCATTCAATAAAGTTCAGAACAATTCACTTTTTGAAATAATGCTGTAAAACTGCTCGAAAAATTCCTTAAATTTCTTGATATGCGTTTCTAATTTTATTTAGTCTGTCTTAAAGTCTTTCTCCAGGCTTTGATAAATCCCCAAAAACTAATCTGTTAATTGAAATTAAAACGGTAACTTATGGATTTGATTAACTGTGTTTGTAGTTGGAGAGCCTGTGAGAACAGAGGATTCACAGGACTGGAAGATCTGCTGCGGTAACCCACACCGGGGTCCTCGTGTTTAGCATTTAAATTGCATTCAGTATTTTATATAAACACTACGAGTCTTTGTTTTGTTTTGAAGAATCTTGCTTTCACTACATTGAGCTGACGGCCACAGGTTTGCTTTTCTGTGTGTGTGTGCGCGCTTTACCCTGACTAGATCCTCGGGGAATTGTCCTCGTGAGTTTTCAGGGACGTTGATAGGCGGAATGACCCAGTCTCTCTTCACACGCCTCAGACTGCCGTCACCCCTGACAACCACGCTGCCCCATGGAAACAAGATCTCTGGTACCTGCTGAGACAGTGCTGCATCACTGGGCTTTACCTGCAGAGACAGTAAACAAGCATTGTCCACAAGGCTGTACACGCACACACACGCACATAAACTCACACACACGCACATACATGCACAAACAGTGCAGCTGAGTGCTGGAGAGGCTTGGTGACTCAGGGTATTTCTGACCTCATTCCAGTGACTTGGATTAACGCTCTCATTATAGTCTTCCTAATAAATGACTACCACCTGTCATTGTGTGTGTGTGTGTGTGTTCCCTGCAGCCACAAAACTGCATGACTGCGCACTAAGCTGCCACACTGCGGGGGAGTTTAGTGAGACGGATATCAACAACAACAAGTTTTTTCTTTACCCTCTCACAATTAAAACGTGCTCAGCAGTTTGCAGCAGTTTGGTCCCTGACCTACAGAAGGACATGCTTATTTTCAGAAAGTCTTGATTCAATTAAAATCTATCTACATGTGTGTAAGTTCTAAGAATTTATAGATTTCATCATTAGAAATGATATAAAAAATATATAGAAAAAGAACTAAATTATCAACACCATAAGCTGAATGGAATAAGCTGGACTCAAAGCTTCTTTGTTCATTTGTCACAATCGCTCTCTAGTCTTTATCACGAGAAAAACAAATGATTTTCATATGCATGAAATGTCCAAACGCAAAAGAACTTTAGCAGATACACACACACATGTGTTTCCGTGTGGACATGAACACAACCAGATCAATGGGTGACGGGGGAGGATGTCATAACTTGGCATAAAAGATTCACCAAAAATGTAATCTTTTCAAAAAAAAGATGCTAACCTCGCCCTGATAAGAAATCTGATCTTCAGCGTCTACAGAGCAGAACATTGTGAAAAAATTCAGGATCTCTGAAAATGTCTCAATGCATTAAAGCCAAACAGAGAAATTCCTGTTGGATGTGTGACTGAGGAGGGCCTTTTCACTCTAAGAAATCTGCAGCTGCATCCAGAAATATGATGAAATGGAAAGTAAAAGGAGGTCTGGGAAGACTAATGGGGAAGGTCAGACTGGGATAGGGGTCCTCAATTTAAAAAGGGGAGACTGGAGAGTGTCCTCCAACTGCCTGAGAATTATAGTAATCAGCCACTACAGAAAAGTCCTCTCCTGTGTGTTGGGAAGAAGCCTCTGACCATTTTGTCAAATCCTATCAAAGAGGAAGTATAGTTTCATCTGTGACCAGCAGAGCAGTGGACCAGAGCCCTGCAGAGTTACCGGGGGATGGGGTGGGGGTGGGGGTTGTGGGGGGGGTGTCATGGGAGTTTGACTATCAAGTCTACATGTGTTTTGTGGATCTGCAGAACGCTGGACAGAGATCCTCACAGGTGCTGTGAGAACAGAGGATACCAGAGCTGCTCTTGTGGGCTATTAGACCCTTGTGTAATCAAAGTAAGAGCTGTGTCTGCATCCTGGTACAAAGGCAGGCTCACTGGGCGTGTTGGACAATGTGAGGGTTACCCATTGTCACCAATTCTGTTTGTGGTTTTCATAGACAGGACTGCAACTGGGAAAGGGAGGGTCTCTTCTCAGCTATTTGCAGACAATGTGGTTCTGTTGGCCTCTTCAAGCCATGATCTTCAGCTCACAAAGAATCGGTTTACGGCTAATTCCCAATTTCCACTGAGCAACACGGTACGGGTCGGTATGTTCGGGTACACTATTTTGAGTGTTTCCATTATGGAACCGTCCCATAAAACCTTTGGGCCCCATCAGTTGTGGGTCTATCGAAAATGGTACGGTACGGTTTGGGGCAGAGCTAGAATACAATGCACTGATTGGTGGACAGAAACAAAACCAAAACAACTTCCAAAGCAGTGCGACACAAACAAGGTCAGTCCACGTTGGAAAGCAAACAATAAAAAATTTATCCAAACATCAGCAGGGTCTGGTCGGCTCTGGAGCTTCAAAGTTTCCTACCACAGTTGCTGATGAAGTTAAGTAAAATGAAGTGGGTGGAGCGGTGAGGAATTAAAACATATATAGCGACATGTTATATATATATATATAGCTCATTTTGACTTGGCCTCACATGTGTTGGTGTCTCGCGAGTATGACGCCACGCTAGAAACTCTGCATGCCGGTGGCGGTCCAAAACGCTTTTCTGAATGGGCTGGACCATTTAGGACGGGACCGAACCGTAGCGAGCTGTGCCGTACCCCTCAGTGGAAACGAGGCAGAGGTGTTAAACTCTCAACAAAAAGGAGCGGAGTGCTCCCTCTGGTCGGGGAAGAGTCACTGCTTCAAGTGGAGGAGCTGAAGTCCAGTGAAAGATGGACTGCTTCTTTATCACCAATACACTGATCCAGTCCAATACAACTGAGCTGAAATGCTCTAATGTACTGGTCCATCTTCATTCGCTCACTTGTGGTGATGAGATTTGGATAGTGACTAAACCATAAGATCACAGACACAAGCAACTGAAATGGAGAGTGAAGGGACTGAGGCTAAGGGAAAGCATCTGAGGGGAGCTGGGAGTAGGGCTGAGATAGCATGGGTCTCCATCAGGATACTGCCTGGTCCCACCCTGGTTTTTCAAGCACAGCCAAATGAGAAAGACCCCTGAGAGGTCCCAGGATACACTGGATAGCTGGATGGCTCGGGAATGCACAGAGTTCCACAAGGAGGAGCTGCGAGGTAGCTGGGGAGAGGGGCGTCTGGGTCTCCCTCCTAAACATGTAGCTGATCTCAGATAAGCAGATGAAAATGAAAGGATGGATGCCGTTTGTTCTTCTTCATCTATTTTACTGTATAATATCTTCCCATAATGTCTTTTATCAAGATAACCTGGAGGACAAAGTGAAAATATGGGAATACAAAAGATTTAATATGTGTCAATTTATCTGCTATTCCTGTGATTAGCTAGCCTGGCTACCGCGACAAAAACCAAGCTCCATATAGTCTGGCCAGGAGGCCTATTCAACCGATTTCCAAAATCCCAAAAAAGTGGGAGCCAATCAAATTTGAGCTTATTCAAAGAGCCGGGCTAAAAGCAGTGACGTAGTG
>JAVQJG010066028.1:0-13397 GCA_036024015.1 Craterocephalus amniculus | reverse complement strand
ATGTGGACATCTTCTACACAGAGGCCAGCCACATTAATGCCAAGTCAGTTTGTATTGTTTACTGTGTGCTACCTTGGAGAACAGTATAAGTGAAAATTGTCAGCCAAGTGTAGTTTCATACTAGGGATGTATTTGGATAGTGTGTTTTCTGTGACATTTTGAGCAAAGATTAAAAGAAGAGATCTGAGTCCAGGCCAAAATTGTGTTTTATTGCCATTAGCTGAAATGTCACTCAAAAACAGCAGGGAATGAGGAGTGGAAAGATTAAACAAAGAGAGAAAATTGGGCTTGATGCATTTATAATATGATCCAGGATTAACTGAGAGCTACCACTGTATCTTTTTATGTCTGCAATTAGTACAAATTAAATGCACATTTAATTATTTAATATCATATATGCAGTTACAGAGTTTACAGCTAAATAATAAGGGTCCATACAACTCTCTCTTTGTTTTAAGGGTTCAAAACCTCCTATGTCCCTCAAGATTTCTGCCTATACAGTTCTTGTGGCCAATATTTGTTTACTTTTGCATTTTGGGCTGAACAAGTAAGAGATTTTGAATTTATCGAGATAGCTCTCGGTGTATACCGCATTTTCAGCTCTAGCAAATTAAGCAAATAAATGCTGTTACATCTGCCTATATTTAACATGCCATTGTCACTTCCACATGGAATATCCCCTTCGCCAACACCCGAGGATGATTGGATCCGGAGGACACACCCTTCGCCTCCTCCACCTCCGTCGCCTCCACCTCCGCCGCCTCCTCCTCCGCCGCCTCCTCCTCCTTCGCCCCCCTCCCTTTGTGATTGGTCCACGCCTCATCACGCCAATTGGATACACCTGGCTCCACGGACATAGAAGACTGTGGCCTCCATTCACAACTTGGCAACTATTTGGAAACTTACAGCATGCCCTGAGCTTGTGCGGACTTGAGATATTGACTTTGTGGCTTTGGTAGATTTTGGTACTTGTGATAGGTTCGATTTAGTAGCGTTTCTTAGTTTAGTTTGGGTGTTGGGTTTAAATTAGAGGCGTTTGTTCCAGTAGTGTTAAAACTACTTGGTTATCAGTTTTAGTTAAATAGTGATAATTTGAGTTGGGTTTAGATTAGAGGATTTTTGGGATTTTGTATATAATTGTAAATCGTAGTTATTGAATGTGAATAGAGTATATTTTGTTTGTTTTTGGTAATTTTGGATACTTTCAGCACTTCTGCTGCTCCCTTTGTTTATTGGTAATCGAGGCCGTTTCTTTTTGTTTGTTTTATTGTGGTTATAATAGCTTATTTATTTGTTTGTTTTGTAGTGATAATTGTTTAATTATTGCTTTGTTTGTTTTGGGGCAGCATTCAAACCCCAACTCCGTGGTTTTCACCACTAGAGTGTACCATCTACCCCCACCATCCATCCATTTTCTGAACCGCTTAATCCAATTGGGCCGCGATGTGCTGGAGCTTATCCCAGCTGTCAAGGGGCGAGAGGCGGGGTACACCCTGGACAGGTCGCCAGTCTGTCGCAGGGTCACTCCTAGGGAGAATTTAGAGTGCCCCTCACATGCATGTCTTTGGACAGTGGGAGGAAGCTGGAGTACTCGGTGAGAACCCACGCATACACGGGGAGAACATGCAAACTCAAACCCCTCCTCAGCCGGAATCAGGCGCCCCCTCTGGCTCCTGACCAACTTGGTACTCGAACCGGCGGCCTTCTCACTGTGAGGCTGCAATGCTAACCACTACACCACCGTGCAGCCCAACAACAAACCCCATATTCCATTTTTTACATCGTTGCCGGAACTCATTCTGTTGCTACTCTTATCCCTAGCTGAGCTGGGTCGTAACAAATGCCCATTTGTTCTTGGCCTTTGTTTTGAAGAACACAGTAGAATCTCTGATGAGAAACTGGTACCCCAAGACTTGCTTGGTGCAATAATCTTTTGAAGTGCAGGATCAAAATATGAATTTGCTGATGTAATGATACAAGACCCAGATGCCTTTGCTGCTCCAAGATGATCAAATGAAAGGGAGAGATTATAGGAGGATGTCTGCAAGGTGTTTATACTTCCTCACATGTGAGGGTCCATTAAATGTACTGAGCTGCCCTTGAATAAGTCACTGGTCTTCCAAAGACTCCAGCAGCTGCCGGCTGTAGATCTGTGATTGGTGGCCACGGACGGCATTCAGCTCATGTTTCAGATTGCTGTGGGATGCTCAGGAACCACTGCAGACATGCTCACCAAAGTCTCACAAAGTTCCTGAGACAGTTGTTAATGAAAGCATTATCAGGTCCTAGTTTGAAACTGTTGTCGCCATGAGAAAGGTAAAAGTGAAACGTCTGCCAGTGTTGCTGCGGAGAAAGTGATGAATGACACCAAGCTTTTTCTACGAAATGGCTGTAACACCTGGCCTATGCTTGTAGTGTTTGGATATCGGTGGCATGAATTTTTTATAGTGACAGCTGGTTGCCGTGTATGTGTGCATGAGAGGAGTGTATTGTGCAAGTTTTTAGTGTGTCTGGGTTTTTATCCATGTCACATTTTGCATGAGACAGCCACAGGAAATATCTCTTCCTGACACCAAGGCCTGAAGTGTCAGGGTTCTTTGTTTTCATCTCCCTTCACGACAAAACAGTCTCTTCTTTTCAAAGGTTAGTGGATGTTTGTGTTTGTCTGGGCTTTACAGTGGAGCTGTGAATGTGTCTGCATGAGATAAAGCCACCAATCAGCAGTGTTAAGATGACAGTGTTACCCACCTGTACCACAGAAGAGAAAGACTTACAATATTTCTTCATAATTGTTTTTGGTTTAATTTTTTTATAATTACTTAGCTTCATAATTGTTATACTGCATCTGTTGTGATTTAGTTCCCTGAACACAAATCCATTTAAATGTTTAATAAATTATAACTGCATTTTATAACAAGTGCTGTGTTCACTGAGGCAGTCAGTTAGTGATTTTCTAAATTATAAAGATTGCAGAAGAAAAAACCAAGAGATGAAATTTGGGATAATGAGACAGACAGAAGAAGGAACATTTCTTTTCTTCTTTGATTGGATCTTGAGCCTCCCACCACCATCTCCTCTCCTCCTTCTCAGGCTTGTTAAAAGTAAAATTGAGTTGCGGTGAACTCTGCTCCGTGGGCTCAAACTTGCCTCTTGCTCTCATTAGTAGAGCTGAAAGGATCATATTCTATAACTGTGAGAGATATTGCTGATGTTGTGCAGTTGTTTTTTATTGGTCTTCTCAAACGCTCATCTATAAAACAATTAATTTACCTTTGCAGTGAATGAAGCAAATAAAGAAATACTTAATCTTCTTAATTTATTGTGTCTGCCCAGTTGTTGCTCTTTTACCACCTCAAGGAATAAATTATGCTGTTTTTGCTTCAATTCTGTATATCTTAAAGACAAAAAGTAATCATCTTCACTTTTATTTCTTGATATCTGATCTCCAGGATGTATAGTATAGAATATAATGACATATTATAAACATCATCATAGAGGGCAACAAATATCATAAGCTGTGTAATTTACTCTGGAGGGTAGGTTGAGTTTTTTCATACGGAGATGTTGGTAATGGCCCTCTGGGTTGCAACATAAGGTTTTAAATTAAGCTCTTTTTTTCCTGATCATTGATTATTTGGTATTGGTCAAAATTTTGATTAAGGGGTCTGGTAGGGGTGGGCGGTATAGTATCAAAAATGTACTGATACTGAGATTTACATCGATAAATAATATAATTTTTGCCCATATCGATAAATTCGATATTTTATGAAAATGAAAAAACAAAGGGGCTGCCTTTTAAATGCTTATTGGTCCCATTATTAATGAATTCATATCAAATATTTTACAAAAACTCTGACTCTCAGTGTGTACAGAATGGAGCCCCACAGTGGACGCGTACATCAATCTGACATTCCATCGATTGGAGAAAAGAAATTCAGCACTGAAGTGTTCTTACCGTCCATATATCGTTATCGAGGTGAATTGCTCAATATATCATGATATTGATTTGAGGCCACATCGCCCAGCCCTAGTCTCTGGTCCAGATGGTTTCAGGGTCCTGAAGGTCTGGGTCAAATTTGGTGGTCTACAGCTAGGAAAAGTCCAAACTCCAACTCTTTAGGAAGCTTACAGTAAGTAATTGCAGCAATATACGGCATCTTCTGTGAGGTGGAGAGAAGCATGTGCCTTTCAGCCATTTATTTGGGGCGGCAGCATCAGAGTCAATGACTCACAGAAATTGATAAACTAATAAAAAAGATTAAGGGACACTCCAGAGCAGGGATCAACAACTCCAGTCCTTGGGGCCCCAGTCCTGTTGGTTTAAGAGGGTTTCCACCTCCAACACACCTAATTCAAACAAATGGAAACCACAGCTTGTCAAGTTCTGCACAATGACCCATTAATTTGAATCAGATGTGTAGAGCTGTGTAGGACAGTGGCCTTCGAGGACTCAGTTTATTATAATAGTAGTGTGTGAGTGTTAAAAGGCAGCATCTCTTAGCCATATTGACAGACATTTTCAAATAATGTTATTAGAGATGAGGATTTGTTGTATCATATTATAGCATTTAGAAATTCCTTTGTATTGGAGAGTAATCATATTTTATCTGTTTTCATTTGATGAAGTTTACAGTAGATCAGCCATTTCGGATATACTTTCCGCATGAAACATACCGAAAAGCCAGTGTTAATTGAGGCCTTGCAACATTTTAACTATAATGTGCTTTATATTTGATAACAAGTGAGCAAATCTTTTGATTTTAGGTAGTTCAGCATAAAAATCTCATATGCTTTCATGTGACAAGTTATGACAAAAGCACTTTCTTTCATCTTAGCCATTAATCAGTGAAATATGTTGGGCAGCTGAGAGGATTATTTTTCTCACCCGTTTTTTCAGCTCGCTGAAAATGGCACACCCTTTTCCTCACTTTTTTTTCATTGCAGACGTATGCATAGTTAGCAATGTTATTCAGTTTTTTAAGAAAATATATTTCCCGCAGAGAGAGGACACTCCAGGAAGTATTCCCGACACAGCACAGGACAAACTGACTTCAACTCACACAGGAGTAAATGTCCTGTAACTAATGGCGACTCCTGCAAGACTTTAAGGTACTTTTCAAAGCTGCCCTGTGGGGTCAGGACTCAATAAGCCTGAAGACTTTCGGTTGTACCGAGGACTGCTAGATGTCTGTCTACATTTTGTCTCAGGCTGCAAGCTGCTATATAATGAGAGATTGACATTACTCAGTTCTAAAGTACCCAGTAAGCATAGCAGTTTCCATATTTGGGGGCTATTATTGCATATTGCTGTCAAGCCTTTCATCTCCAGATTATTCACCTTAAGCACTGCTCTCTGCTCTGGGAGTCATTATTGCATTACCTGCAAATTGTAACATTAACTATGCTGTTTGAAAAGGTATTTTCAATTTCAGCGGCCAGACAATGAAGTAAAAAGTCTAAATTTGGTCCACTTGATAGATGACCTGTTTTTATCCTGATGTACTTATAAAAATACTTAAAAGATCTAGAACTTTTTTTTACTATATGAAACTGTACTATACACTTTCCACTTAACAGCAAATACTAACACAGCAGTCTGACCCAAAGGTCTTGAATTTTGACTCATCTGTTTGCAGGATAATGTAAACGTAGATGGTCCCTGAACCACATTTGTGTTTTACTATTTGAGGGAATAATTTCTTTCTAAAAACTATTCCATGCAAGCCTGTTACTCTAAGCTATCGCTGGAGAGTTGAGACAGACAATGCAGGTGGATGTGTGTCATTAAGCTGAGATGTCATTTAGCAACAGTTATAGGTGAATTATGTCCATAAACTTTTACCTTTGACAGAGAAAGTGTCCCTTAACCCTCCTCTCTGGTGGGGTATTCACCCCTTAACAGTTATGAAAAGGAAATCCTTTCTGAACTGCACTTTAAATCACCTTATGAGAAAAACATACTCTACAGTACGTATATATTAGACCTTGAGTATATGATTTAGAAGCAACATTCAAGGTGATCGCAGAAGTCAAACATACAGCGAGTGTTTTGGTACATCTTGTGATGTTTTGTAACATTTTGTTGGAAATTGTTTGGCATTATGTCTAACCATTTCAAAATTCTCCCATAAAATGGTCTCTGCTCTGCTGTATCTCTTCTTTTTTCTTTTCTTTGGAGGGTGTTGTAAAAAAAAACATCTACCTTTGGCTTTAGGTTGCAATTGTTTTGTTCATGTTATGCCATCAACCAACAAAACAACAACATGACATGTTTTTCCATTTCTTGAGCTACGTTTGTCATGACACTCTGCGACAGGCACTGGTATTTTGAGTGATCAGTGATTGATTAATTGCGTATGTTCATTCACCAAACAATCCTTATGGAATTTCATTCCCAGCCAGTCAGTTTCCACTTTGCAATGCTTCACCTTCAGCAACCAAAATAGCAGCTGAGCCTCTCACAGATGCCCACACATTATCTGCCAAACTCACCACCTGTAAATTGCACATGTTCTTTCCCTCACAGGACTAAATGGACTCATTGTGTCAACAATAATATGCTGTAGAAGCATGAAAATAGATGCAATAGATGCAGTGAAAGATGGTTCTCCCAATGTCATAATTTTAACATTCATCAATCATGGTAACAACTGGTGCAGATGTGAAAAAATAATGATGAGCTCACAGCAAAGAAGCACCATAATTAGTTCTGGCAACTCGACACACAGCAGAAAATTAGCTTGATGCAAACATCAGGTGCAGATATTGCTTGCAGCTGCATGAAGGAGCCAGTTCATAAAAAGTTGTGATTTGCACCCAGCATGATTTCTATTATTTTCACGGCTGTAGGTTTTGAGTTTTTCTGGTGTAATCTAAATCAACAGGAACTTGGAATGAGCACATCATATTGTACTTATTTATGTGGATTCTAACTTAAAGACTGGCATCACAAAAACACATCAAATACACCGTCTGCACAATCACTGGGCTTACAAGGAAGACAATCTGTTTTTATATTACGTGCTGAGCCAAAGCTTTAACCCCTGGACACTAAGCAGTGTGAGTCCATCTCACACGTGTTGTTAGGTTCTCCGTCATCCAGGTCATGGTAAAGCTGAAATTTAGGAAAGCTGGATTATTTCTTTTATATGAAGTGGTTCCGCTCTGATCCAAGAAGCTGGAATGAGTTTATGATGGGCCTCTGAGATGGCATGTGTGTTGCTGACCCACACAACCGTTGTGTGTTTCCTCACCTGTTAGCAATGGTACTCAGATGTGTAAAGAATTCCCTGGCTTTAAGCATGATGAAGCAGAAGTGTGTGTTCTGCACTGCTGTGCAGTTGATTAAGCTTGACATGATGAGAGCTGAAGAGCTGCCTGGATTAAAAAAAAAAAACTGCTGACTCCTTTCCCTCCTCTGTTTTCTCTCTCCATCTCCTTCCTGCTCTTTCCCATCCCTTCATCCTTCTCTGTAACCCCCACTTCTTGAAGTGTCTCTTGCGACGAGGTTTATAAAGCAGAGGGACTCATTAAAATTAGCTCCCACCCCCTTCTCTTATTCTCTGTCTGCTTCTCTTCATCTCTCTCTCGCCATCTTCATCAGATGAAAAGATGCCAGCACAATGCAGGAGGAGCCTGTGCAGCAAAATTATACTTTTAAATATCCTTCAGCTCCAGCTAGTCAAGGATGGAGACCTAAATTCTCAACCTGATCAGAGAAAGTGAGGGAAAAAAAGCAAGACGGAAAGGGGGGCAAAAAAAATAGGGAGTAGAAAAACAAAGATGATAGAAAGGACAGATTTACAGAGAGAATATGTTAAGGAGGAAAGGAGGACTGTAGCAGTTGCTGTAGCCGCTGAGTTAACAGAACATGGGATCAGTGATGCTGTCAAGCCAGAAAATGCCAGACAGCAAAGCAGGCTGGGGCAGCACAGTGGGTGGAACCGCATACTGAGAGGATGCAGTCTATCTGTTCCCTGCCTGTTTCCACATTTCCCCCTCAAATTTAAGCAGGCGGTCCCCCTCGACAAAAAAAAAAAAGAAAAAAAGAAAATGTGAGGTGGTTTTTGGATAGCGGGCGGGGTAATACAGTATTTGCGCATTGCATTGTGGGAAAGAAAGGGGATGGGAGAAAGACATGAAACGTGCGGTGATTTACTAGCTTTGCTGTGGCTGCAGAGGAGCTAAAATAAGCACTATTCATGGAAGCTGGGTTGCAGTGGTGGATGCAAAGCTTCAGTGGGACAGACAGGACTAGAGCAGGTTGACACAGTGGAGAAAGAAGCTGTGTGTTCTGTGCAGTCGGGAGAAATTAGAGAGCAAAGCGAGGTCCGGACACTAGGGAGCATCAGCTCTCATCTGGAAGAAAAGACAAGGAAGGAGGAGGACAGAGGAAGAGGAGAAGGGGTGATGCTTTGTTTTTGTTCTCAGATGCTGGCAGGTGTTGCATGTTCATTTCATTTGACTGTGTCGGTCTCCTTATGTAACCGGTAGTGTCTCACTTGTGTCCACACTTGACTTCTGTGGATGCATCTCTGTGTATCGGTGAGGATTTATAGTTGGTCTGTGAGAGATGTGATGCTTTTGACTCAGGTTGCATTTGCAGCTCAGCAAACACCCAGCCTTGCAGCTGATGTGTCGTTGATTTACTTTTCTGCCTCTATTTATGGCTGATTTCCACTCATCTTTCCACACTTGTGTTTCCATGCAAGATTGATCCCAGTCTATGTGTAGCATCCTGCAGCATGCGAATGCATAGCGTAGGCATGGCTTGGACGATAACATGCATCCTGTCAGAGTCAGCAATGAAATTCACAGTACTGGAATCAATAGCAATCAACGTTAAAAGGGAAAAATGAATGAATCATAGCAGTTCTTTCAGTACTAAGACAGCATGAATAAATTGAAATTCTTTAACCTCGTTGAGCCATTCGTTGCATTCTTGTTTTGCCAAGTATTGTCTGAAGCCAGAGACTTGATAGTCACATTGCTTTTTTTTTCTTTAACGATTTGTATTTTTTATGTTGTACCTGTAGAAGACATTTGATTATTTCAATTCTGTGGAGTCTTGAAATAATTTACAGTCCAGGGAAGCTCCAGGGAAGAGTTTGACCAAAAGTAATATACTGTATATAATCCTGTCAAAAAGACACTGAAAAATTGTCCCCAAGATTAAACTGGACTGTGAAACGCTCATGGAAGTTTGAACCTGTCTGTTTTGTGTCTGCAGGTACAGGAATGGTTGTGTCTCAACTGTCAGATGCAGCGAGCTCTTGGCATTGATATGACCACGCCTCGCTCTAAGAGCCAACAGCAGATTCACTCTCCGTCCCATCAAGCCAAACCCATTGTACAGCCTCAGCAGCCCGCAGCACAGCCAACCCAGCCAGCAGCAGCACCACAGCCCAAACCTTTGGCACAAAGTCAGCCTGCCCAGAGACAGCCGCAGCAACAGCCGCAGCAACAGCCGCAGCAACAGCCGCCACAGTCTCAGCCCTATGGCCAGGCTCAGCCCTACTCCCAGTCCCACCAGTATCCCCAGTCCCAGCCTCAGTCATACCCTCCATCACAACCAGGGACCCAGCCTCACACCTCTCCAGGCTTACAGAGACATTCAGGCCCTGGTGGCCTCCAGTCTCAGACGGGGCCTTCTCAGCAGGGCATGAGGTCTGACCCATACTCCCAGAGAGGTCCTGCTGCTCCAGGATCTGTTGGAGGTCCCACAGGGACCCCGAGCCAGACGGGGGGCCCTCGAATTCCCCACCCTGGTGCTGTACCCCTTCCTGGTTTGACTAAGGCACCCTCCCAGCCAGATTTGGGTCGCGGTTCTCCAATGCATCAGTCTATGGCACGACATCAGGACCAGACCAGAAGTGCTGGCTCCTCTCCAGCCCACAGACCCCAGAGTCAAGCCCCTCCCCCTGCCCAGGACGGCCTGACCAAGCTATTTGGCTTCGGGGCATCGCTTCTCAATCAGGCTAGTACCCTGATCAATGTTGACCCTCTTCCCACCGCCTCCACACAGCCAAGCCCTGCACGAGGTAAGGTGGTGTTTAGCAATGCAACCACTGACAGCAGGCAGCAACAACCCGGGGCCAGCAAGGCTTTCGGTATGGGCGGACCTCATGCTCCGAATCAAGTGGGAGGCCCTCAAGCCCCAAGTCAAATGGGAGGTCCTTATCCACCGAGTCAAAGGGGGGGTCCTCACGCACCAGGTCAAACAGGAGGTTCTCATGCGCCGACTCAAATGGGTGGAACCATGGGTGGAGCACATATGCCAACCCAAAAGCAGCAGCAGACTATGCCCCATCAACAAGAAATGCCTCAGAAGCAATCGCCAGCCGATCATCATAAAGGGCAGCAAGGAAAACAGCCACAATCGCAAGGACCGCAACATCAGCAAACACCACCTCATCAACACAAAGCGTTGCAGAAGCAAGAGCCAGCTGCAGCCGCTCCAGAGCCAGTGAAGCCCAAGGTGAACTGTCCTCTTTGTAAAACAGAGCTGAACATCGGCAGCTCAGACCCACCCAACTACAACTCCTGCACACAGTGTCAGACCCAAGTGTGTAACCTGTGTGGCTTCAACCCCACGCCACACCTGGTGGAGGTAAGAGAAGCAGAACACACTCATGACTGTATCACCCCATGCACAAAGCAGCATGCAAAAGGTCTTTCACAACATATTGTCGCACAAACACCAGGATCCAATCTGTACTCTTTACACATACACACTCAGAGGCATTTCCTCCCAGACCAATCAATACCGTTCACCAGAAATAGAAAATGCTTTTCGTTCCACAGTTGAACTTCTTCCTGTTCATCTTACCACTGAAGAGGAAGAAATCTCATCTTCCTTTTTCCTCTGAGACATTCATTCTCTCTCTTTCCATCATTTTTTGTGACGTTATCATTGTTTACAGAAACATATTAGATTTCACAGACGACATTTAATTTCACTTTGCTTTATATATATTTATTTCTGTTGTTATTACACAAAGCCACTCTTGACACTGAGTTGTTTGTAACTTGTCTATGTTTGCTCTTTCTTCATTTACATCTAATTAGATTTGTGCTGTTCTCCTCTCTCCAAGCTGTCTCACCCTCTGTCAAATCTTACTTTCTTTTTTTTTTTTTATACGACAGCCACCCCTTCAATCACTGGCTTTATTGATATAACACAATATTTGAGAACATGTTCCTAGCGCCTCAATATTATGATCTAACTGACTTTATTTAGTCCCCTAATTATGTTTTATTATTAGATATTTTCAAGTACATTTTGAGATGATTAATTTTTAAATAATCAAATATGTCAAAATCGTTTGACTTGATCAGATTTAACTGCCAGTTAAATTTAGATTTGAGCCTAACTATGGCATGTTTGAGTCCATAGCTTTCACAAAAGGCCTGCAAACACTAAGATGTTGCAAAGCTGCCACATAATACAAGCCATTGGATACTTTAAAGTGATTTATATAGGCTAACATGCTACATCAATGTCTGAGTATCTTATATTTTACTTGGTGTCTATAATAGGAAGTTAAAGGAGCTACACCTGATATTAAGTCAGGCTATTTTAGTTAGCTAAAGTGGCTAGCTTTTAGCTTTGGCATGACCAATGGGTGTAATTTCTGTAACTTCCGGATTCCCTAGGGGAACTCTGTTACTGGCTGATCAGAAAGGGAAGTTGGGAAGTTAACCCCATTGCCAGAAAAGAGCGTCACACCAAAGCTAAAAAAGTCTTAGTGACTTGCCTCCTCTCTGCTATCTCAGGCGATGGTAGCAGCCTGTATTTTGGAAGTTCCTCATATGGTCATAAGCATATCAATGCATGAACCATTAACTAATCAACACTAATGTACAGTTTTTTCACAGTATGCATACTTTCAAGCAATGATTCTAGCTCGGATAGACTATTCAGTTGGACTTCTAGCCTTGTCCCAGTACAGAAAGACTGGAGGGAACTCCCCCATGATATTGGGCAATATGTACCATTTCAGCTCATCAGTATTGGATTCTTACTGATATTTTGAAAAGAAAGCAAACAAGTTATTGACCAAATAAAGTCACACTCGGTGCAGTTGTGGACTGTGTGAAAAAGCTTTGAAGACAATCTGCTCCCTTTTACTTTCTCAGTGGATAACAAACGTAAATGTTATTTTGCTGCTAATACTAAATATAAATTATAATATAAAATATGAATCGAGCATCATTAGGTCCAAATTTCTGTCTAAAGTTCTGACAGAGAAAACACATGGTAAAGACTGAAAGTATGAAAACTTACTTATCAGTACCATAATGTCTTCATGGTTTTCAGAAGTTTTGTAATAATACGAAAGACAAACTGTTTTATTAATAAAAGCTGATTATTCTCTTAATGACTTATGACTTAATGACTATTCTCTTAATGTGATGAGTCAGAATTAACAAGCAGGATTATAAAAGGATAAATATAAAGGATAAATATGCAGAGGAAGAAAAACCGCGTGCCATAAATTGAGATAGATGAGATAGGAAGAAGGCACTAAAGATTGGAAGGTTAAAAAGAGGCAACACAGAGGGAAGAGAGACGAATGAAGATTAATAATGTCCACAGAGCAAGGACACAAGCAAAAAGAATAAGAAAGAATGAAAGTTTCAAGAAGAGAACAATCACAACACAGACATCCTTTCCAGTTAGGCTTCCTTTCTTTCCTCCAAAGTGCTTCTGTTCATGGAACAATGAAACGAGCAAAAAGGCCGACTGCTCTCTCACCTCCCCCTTATCGATCCAGATGCAGGCTTGGAGCTTAAAGAAAAAGAGACAGAAAAGAAAAGCCAGGAAGACAAATAAGTTAGAAAGGGAAGACATTGTGAAAACCTCAGGACAAATGTAAAGGGAAAATTATGGAATGAATTGAAAGAGTGATATAGAAACTGAGATGGGACAGAAAAAATATGCAGTCAAAATAAGAGGAAAACATATTCACAGACGATAGACAGGTATAAAAAAAATGCTTGCTGGCTGGTCTGACAGATTAAGAATGACTCATTCTTACTTTGAGGCAAGATGATGCCTTCAGGCTACAAGAAAAGTGCTGTAGTTCATAGTTCTGTACTGTAATGCGCTGCACCCGCCTCAAGATACACCCAGAGATAATATACAGCGTCATATACTGTATAACTACTTCTATCAGTGCGTATAGGACACACATGCAAACACACAGCTTGGAGGAGGAATGAATGAATAGGTCAAAATGTTTTTTAGACCGTGAGAAATCACCATTAAAACTGTCATGGTCATGCAGATCAAAAGAGGACTTCAGGAGTGCATGTGTGTGTGTGTGTGTCGGTGTGTGTGGGTGTGTGTGTGTGTGTGTGTGTGTGTGTGTGTGTGTGTGTGTGTGTGTGTGTGT
>JAVQJG010066017.1:0-16673 GCA_036024015.1 Craterocephalus amniculus | reverse complement strand
TGTTCAAACAATACTGGCCACAATGAAGTAAACATTATGTGATCAATGAATAAATATTGCATAATATGACAAAAATATGTATTAAAAGTCTGACATTTTCTGCCAGCATTCCTTCCTGGCTGTTGCTGCGGCAACTGCGGCCAGGATGATGTGTTAAATTCTTCATATTTCGGAGGAATAATTGTCTGCTTGTCCATGTAGACATACGATGGCAGCCAGCAAGGATTCCTCCATGGTGATTGGTCAGATGCTGGAGACTCTGCCGGTTTTATGTGAGCTCACACAGACAAAGAAAAAAAACAGGAAAACCTGAATTACCATGTTGATAACCAGCTTCGAAGCACAGTCAAGTGGCAATCAATGGCTGGGAAATGAACAGCCTATGCTTGAAATCGCAGTTCACACCTCATCCACTAGGGGATGGCTCCAAAAGGGAGCGATTCCTTATTGACTCCCATGTTAAAAAGGCCAACTTCACAACAGAATTCATCATGTTTGTTCCAAAAATTTTCTTTTAGCATTGATAGGTTAAGTTTACCCTTATGTCAAGTGTGGGGTGGACTGAATTTGGAATAATTAATTTGTCTGGATGATTCCTAGAGGCGTGTCATTTTGATTGACAGGTGCCAGATATCCGGCATAATGAGCCACAGGGCAACACAACAGCTATTTTTGCCGGCAAACAGTCCAGCTTAGCTTTAACCCTTCTACCTCAGTTAGCTCATTAGCTCCTAATAGCTCCTGTTAGCTTGTAGCTACAGGCAGCTCTGAGTTTGGTGGGTGTCAATTTTCCGTCCCCACATTTTCCGTTCCATCTCAGCACCTTCTTGTGGCCCATTTTTGTTTTTTCCGGGAGTGACGAGACTCGAGACACTGCCAAGTTGGCGAAGGTAGGACCCAACCAATGAGCCTCTTTTCAGCTCTTCAGAAACTTGCGAGTCAAATGGTTCATCCATATGTTTTACAGTCATGGAGTACAGCTTATCCTGATCCTGAATGTCTGGGCAAGTTAACCCAGATAACAGAGAGATATCTGCACTTCCTATCCTCAGGTGCAGATCCACGGGCCATCGCTCAACCGTTTATCAACACAAAATTTAAGGGACTTTCCAATGTTGTTGTTTCATGGTCAGAACATAATATCCCAATATTTTCTGCTTCCAACATGTATGAAGTGTTTAAAAGGTTATGTTCTTCCATTTCTTTGAAATCATGTTTTAATTAAAAAGAAATAAAGAATTCCAGCAGACATGCCTTCTGCAGTATCACAGTAAAAAAAAAGAAAAGAAAAGAAAAGAATCAAAAAAACATTAAGGAAAAAGATTTAAATAGTGACTTTTACTCAGAAAAGTCATCTCTTTTAATAATTTAAAAAGTTCAGTGAGTCTGTGAATCTCTGAGCCTCGGGCAAAGCATGGTTTCACCCTGAGGCTGTGATCACAAAAGCTCCACAAAGTCACTGCAGTCTGGGCCTGCAGACTGCTTGGTAATTTCACTCCATCTCAATGCAAAAAACTGATCCAGTCAAGATAGACAATTATATAATAATAATAATAATAATAATAATAATAATAATAATAATAATAATAATAATAATAATAATAATAATAATACTAATAATAATAATAATATGCTAACTATTCCACTATATGCTGAACAAAGTTGGTCGCTTGCCCAACTCATGATTATAACTGAATAAATTTGCAGTGAGAGGGAATAATGGCCTGTCCCTCGGATGAAAATGTTGACTCTGCTGGACAAAGTCCCAGTCACTCAAATGAATGTTCAACTCAGACAGCACAGTTACTGTGAACTTTCCTTCAGAGGGTGTGTACGTGTGTGTTTCTGAGTTCAGACAAAGTTGACCATGATGACCCTTAAAGTTTGAGAAGAAGATATTAAATGTTGTGTTTTTTTCCACAATAAACAATGTTGTTATTGCTTTACTGATGACTCTCTGTGTAGGAAGCAGTTCACTTCTGTTTTTAACTACTCAGAAGTTCTGGACCTATTTCTGCTGCATTCTTTCACCAGTTATTGCAGCAATGGAAAAGTTATGTCTTCCCTTGTTTTGTTTCATTTTTTTGTTGTAACTGTTCAAGATTTTTCTTTCATTTTTTTATCATTTGGATGTTTGAATGCTTCACAATACAATTTTTGAACATGTGTCCATAAGTTTAGTTTCCATCTTTGCATTATATTCACATATTTCCTGATAGAACCACTGATGCCATAACCCCACGTCTCCTTTGACCAATGTGCGCAAACTCCTCCAATAACTACAACAGTGATGGATTACAGTGTTGCATTTGTGCTACAGAAGCTGCTGCAGAAGCTACTGAACACAATATTGCACAATTCTGTGACATTTTCATTTTTATGATTATGTGCATGAGATTATGTGCATGCTCTTTGTCTTATATTCTGTTTTTGTTGTATTTCTGTAGCAGTTTTAAAGCCCATTTAAGCTGTATAAATATATCTGTTTCAAAAGTCACTGCCCACATATTTTCATGTGTCCTTTACATTGAAATGGATGTTTGGAAAATCATGCCACAGAGGGCAGTGGACGGACACATTTTTTTAAATGATTTGATCTTTATGGAAAAGGTTTTTAAAACAAAATGTGTTTTAACTCTATGCGAATGGAAATGGGCGAGGAAATCATGGCACCATTGTATTGCTTGTTTTTGTGCGTATTTTCTGTTATGAGATCAATCTTTATTTTATTCTTTTATGTTTGTAATTATGAAGCATGTTACATCTCTCCCGGTACATTATCAAAGGTTCAACTTCCATTTAATGGTGCCTATGTATGAAGTTAAAGTGTAAAGAGAACCATGAATAAACACTCCTCCAATCTGTTCATAAGATTTGATGACTGGTTTGTTTTTTCCAGAAAGAAAGCAGAGTTATAATAGCTGCTTTTGACTTTCCTCAGCCGCAGTGTTTTCTTTTCTCAGATTCAAAGTGTCAACTACTGTACAAGCCAGACCCATTAATTTTAATTGTTGGCACTGATGTAGGCCTCCCACTACATTTCCTGTCATTTTTTGGACTGTCTACAGGCTAATACTTTATTCATTCTGATTTGTAGGCAGTACCACAAAGTAGGCTTCCATTAAATAAGATTGGCAGTTTACTACTGCCTCCTGTATTAAATATTTTTCTGACAGGAGATGCAGCTGCAGTTAAAACATAGGAAAAGCAGCAGAAACTGAACCTGAGCCACAAAAAAGGCAGAGGCTCCATCTTTTTCCTTCATGTTATCGCTTGCTATCCAAAATTGCCTCATGAAACAGAGTGTAAACATATTCACTTGCTTGGCATAATGAATCTGTTAAACTGCCGAGTGACTCTAATGCCTCATTTTCACTGTGGTCTCAGTGGACTTCCTGTGCATGAAATTGTTACAAGTGTGACTGTAGTCCATAAAACCGAATGCTTTTTTTCTTGACTCACTCCAGAGACAGCGACGATACATCTGCTCACTGTCTCTCCACTTCCAAACACAATACAACATAAAAACAGTGAAATTGAAAAAAGTAGATCAATTTCATTTGAGTGAGTTGTGTGCAAACATGACCACGTTGAAAAGCTGCAGAGCCCTCATAGGACCTGCTACAGATGGAACATTTTCCGCTCCATTCAGTTTGCCTGGAACCTCACCAGGGTAGGTGCTACAAGCTCCTGATACCAGCTGATACATCGCAATGGAGAACCTTGAAGAATGAGTTGGGTACTCGTGGAAAAGAGCCATATTACACCCCCTACTGACAAGCATCAAAGCTTTTAGGCATTTTGTGGAAATTTCTTTTTCTTTTTTCATTTTAAGCATTATCCATGTAGAGGGAATTTCCTCTGTCAGGATCAATCAGGGCATCAACACCAGTCCATCTGCAAAGTGTTTGAACTGTTTCTGTATTGCTAAACAAAAATGACTAGTTTTTTTTCAATTCAGTCATTTCCTTTGGATCAGTAATGGAAAAGCTACTTCATCTCCACAGCATCGAGCTAGGTGTGAATTTGAAAATAGTTCAGCTCCACCAACACTTTTGGGAATGTTATAGTATGCAACAAGAACAGCTCTCATTATGTCAAAACATGTCAAGGCAAGGTTTCTCCCATCCTCTGTAAGCGAAGAATGTGCAATTTCTTGTGCAGTAATTTTGAAGTTTAATTTCACAAATTCATAAAAGTGTATTATCTGTGATTCAGGTAGTAAATTAGTCACACTATTGCACACATAAAATATCATCTTTAAAATAGTTTTTAGAATTTGGATCTCTGTTTTGAACTTTAGCCTCTTCCCGCTTTAATCTTTATCATCTGCAGACTGAAAACATAAAAAAAGAAAAGTAAATCTAACCTAGTTCTAAATTTGATTTGACTGTGTATAATGCTCTCTACCACTCTGCCCTCCTCTCTTTCTCTGTTCCTCCTCTCAGACTAAACTCTGACTGCCTCAATGTCACGGCAGCGAGGCAAAGACAATTAAGGTGTATAAATATGTAAATATGGTCACGGCAGCTCAGCGGGAGGAACAGCGTAATGACATTTTGTGCCCTCGTTTGGCTAATCCCCAAGACACCTCCGAATTAGAAACCGTAATGACAACCAATAACGCACAGATGGTCAAACTCTGGGAGCACGTCGGCCCTTCTGATGCTGCCTAGGCTCCTTGCAGGCATTGCTCTTCATGCCAACAATACACACACAGGCAAAGAGGCTCAGAGATAAACACATGGACTCTGGCTAGCCAGCACTATCATGCAGGGAAGCAGGCCTACAAACATGCGTGATGCAGAACACACACGGCGTAAACACACACACATGCACATTACCTAGCCAGATGTCACCTGTACCCATGGGGGTGATCATGGTTGTAACTAGAAGGTCAGGTCTTGGCAGGCCGTTTAAGGCCAGGCGAGGCTCAGCTTCACTGTGTTATTCCTGTGTGTGTGTGTGTGTGTGTGTGTGTGTGTGTAGTAGTTTTTGTTTGGTGTCTCAGGTAATATGTCCAGAGAGGCTTTATGGCAGATGTCGACCATCCGTCTTGTAAAAGCTGACACATAGAAACACTCTAAGGGCGTATCTCAAGAGACAGAGTCAACGTAGGAGGAAGAGAACTTTGGTGGAGAGAATATGTGAAACATACCGAGAACGGCTGAACAAGAGGAAAGAGAGAGCAAGGTGCTTTGGCTGGTTTCCTACAGTAATTAGTTTAGCAAAGCTATTTGTGATACCAGGCTCTTTTAGATGGGAAAATGTTTCTTTGGGGAGTAAGCAAGTTTTTACAAAGGACAAAGCAGCATGGGAGATTTCACTCAGTCTTTTTAACTCCGAAATCAAAGCGGAGCAAGTAAGTCAGAGTCAAAGAAGTTAAATGAAAGTGAATAACTTGAATAAGGTGAGGTTGGTAAAATGAAGATCTGCCTTGAAAGGGGGAATTCTCTCCCTTTTCTGCAAAGTATCTGAAAATTGACATACAGTAGCTCTGCGGTTCATGATGAAAAAAATAAAAAAAGCAGTGTTGTCTTCATGTAAGCACTCCTGCTACAGCAATTCCAATACTGGAATAGTCTATTACCATCATTGGTGTCTTTCAGGTACTTTCTTTAATTATAGTCTAGTTATGATCAGAGTGGGACCAAATATGTAGTGCTTTTGAAAGGTTGGGAGGGATTCACAATCCACTTAAATAAAAGCGAAAAGAGAGAAGTTCTTTGTTTGTGCCCCTGATTTTAGAATTATTGAGATAATTGGTTCCAAAAGCTTAACTCAGAAAAGTTATGTTTTTACAGAAACATTAAGATGAAATGTGGAAATGATCTGGTTGGGTGGCAAAGGTTGAGGACTCAAGGCAAGGCAAAGCAAGGCAAGTTTATTTGTATAGCACATTTCATGTACATGACAATTCAAGGTGCTTTACATACAAACATTAGAAACATTACAGTAAGGTGCAGAAAGCAATAAAAAGAATTGAAAACAAAAGTATAATCACAAAATAAGAAAATTAAAGAAATACAGAAACCCTCAGAAAAACAATCATTCAATCGAGCTATCAAAACCTCTGCTTTTATTAGGGTGGTAAAACTTGCAGCACCTGGTGGGGGATTACTTAGGTAGTTCATCACACATTGATTCTGCATTATTGTTTAGATTTTGTTTGATAAAAATATATTATGCATGGATTATCTGACAATTTATCATTTTGAATCATGTCCTCAGTTATAAAACCTTGATTTTAAAGGGATTATACCCGATTTCACGTCCAGCTAGTTTTGGCGTGACGCTTTTTCTCTCCCAGGTTAATTTTCGGAACGTCCAGACTCCGATCAGCCAGTAATAGCGTTGCCATAGTGATCTGGTATTGGTTTACGAAAGTTAAACACATTAGCCGAGAAAAAGCGTCACACAAAAGAAAAAACAACTAGCCGCTATCGCTAACCAAGCTAGCCGGCCGTGAAATCGGGTATAGTCCCTTTAAATGGGCTGTACTTTTTATATTACCACCACCACAGCTTATCTGTTATTGACAACTTAAATTTTCTACCGTTTGTTTTTTAACTCTTAGGCAAGATTTGGGATATTATATTTGTTACCACACTTCACATTGTGTATACCAATCCTTATATAAAAGTTTTAATATTAATAGATGCAACATTTCTGGAACTCTGTGCAGATTTTTATATTTATATTAATGACATATTTTAACCTGTTTTTGTCTGTATGAACAGATGGCACAAGGTCAACTACTTAGCTTAAAGATCAAAGTGATTCTCATCCTCTCATGAGACAAGCGACTGTAAAGTGTCTGTAGTGTTGCCAGGTCATCAAGGTTTTACAGTTGAAACTGCCATGGTGAAAAACAGAATTTACACCAGAGCTGTGCATCAGGCAGTTCAACAGCACAATCCAATGACAACACGCCATCGCAGCAGAAAGATATCCTCATGTCCTCCCATGGCTTATGTTTATGGACCTGATACATAACCACATACTCTTTTTCATAGTAACAAATCAGTCTTTAGTCAGAGCCCAGACAGAAATGAACGATAAAAAACTACAATATTTAAAACAATTATTTATTATTTAAAGTGGTGAATTTGAACTTTTTACCATTATATAGAACACACTTTAAGTTGGAATACAACATCTGAACACAGAACTTCGCTCCTCTGATAAACTACACCCCATGGTGAACAGCGATCAATACATGGTTGGATCAAATTTCCCCAACAGACTAAATGGATGAAATGTTGCTGATGCCCATTCATTCTGTGTCAGTCCTGAACACACATCCATCAAACTTGACAAGAGTGGCAGCCCCGTGTGATTTCTGGTGTCAGCTTTAGTGACTTGGGGGGGAATTCTCTTTAACGTGTCCATTCAATATGTTGAAGGTGAGCCTTTTGATCGCACAAAGTACTATGTCCTGAAAGCAGTGGTTTCCTTCAGCATCTTAAAATTCTACCTCCAAATAAAAATGCATCAATCTTAGGTGAGGCAACGTTTCTCCACTGTGTCTTAAGTAACCATAGCAAGCCTGAAAAAAGTCCTTTTACCAAATGACGTGGAACACAAGCTATGGCTTCTGGATTATCTCCATGGAAACAGGTAAACATGTTTGACCTGGACCTGGCAACAGATGGATTCAGGTCTAGTTGCTGCGTAAGCTGAATGACCTATGACCAGCTGATGAAGAGACAGAAAAGACAAAAAGATAGTAAAACCTCATCGACATTTACTCACAGTCAAAAACACTCACAAAATAAAAGTCGCTGCCTATACTGAAACACGACAGTTAAAAAAGCCATTCCTTATTTTTGGCCATAGACATGAACCAAGCTAGAGTAGTTGAGATACCATGCTTCAAGCTTCTTGTGCATATTTGCACAAGGAATCCTCTCTCCAAAGAAAACGCCCCACTGGGGAGTGCGGCAATGACAGCAGACGATCCTGCTGCTCCAAAGAAAAGGGAAGAAGAGCTTGGGCAGCTTCTTTCACCACAGACAAAGTGGCAGAACATCCACAGCAGCAAGACCAGGCCATGGCTCCTGAGCTACATCATATGTTTTTTTAGAAAATGGGTTCTGAGAAAGACCTGCTGAAGTGGTGGAGAGAATCCCAGAAGCTCCCCAAGCTTTCCAAGCTGGCAAGGAAATAGCACATTCCAGCCACATCATGGTTTCTTGCACAGGGGAAAATAATGTCTCATATTTGAGCTCTTCCTTTAAACCGCTATATGAGAAAGTCTTCCATGTTATTTTATTGATTTATAGTAAATTATTTATTGAAATTTAGTTTGCCAAATGTTTCCATGCATCTTTCACCACATTGTAGTAGTGCACTAAAATGTTAGAAAACGTGATTTACTCTAAATAACTTGGTTATTCTGTATTTTTCTTCTTAGTGATATGTAGTTGTACACATTTAAATATATTTTATTCATTATTTGTGTTTTAATGTTTTTTTATTAAGGATGTAAAACTTAATGCTGTTAATTCTTTTTAACCCACGCACAGTCGGTGTAATTTCAGAAAGTAATGTAGAAAGAAGGTTGTGCTTCTGAAGCAGAAACAGACACAGGATGGATCTTTTACATGGCTAGTTTAATTGCCAAGTTCTTCAAGTTGCTTTTCTGATTGAGGTGTTTTATCAACTAAGTTCTCCAACTAATGCAGGAGAAGGTGAGTCAAACCGGCCATGGGTCGAGGAATAAAAATGAAACTCAGAGAGATATTATACAACTTATACTGCTCTTCAGTGATCGTTGGGTAACCCATCATCCATCTTGCATCTTACTGAACATGTTCTGTGAATCTCTCCTTACAGTAAAAACACTCTTTTCTGGCCTCTTGTCTTATCTGCTGCTCTTTCATTTGGCCCTCCTCAGTTTCCTTTCTCCCTCTGATAATTCATTGTAATGTTTACTGAATCTGCCTGCGTGCATTCAAAACAATTGGTTTATCTACATTTGCTTGCTGGTGTGTAACGCATGTGCAAAGTGAAATTCGGTGGCGTCCCTGATGTGAAAGTTCTAGTGCAATTTCTCAGCCGTGGGGCTGCTGGGCCCCAACAGCTCTAGAAATGCACAAGATCTCTATAAAGTTACAATGGGCCATCAGACGAGTCTGGAAAGCAGAGTTTTATGGTCTAAAAGTCATTCAGTCTTTACAGTGTAACTACACCCATTGCCAAATTTTTTGCATGCCACAAACTGTGAGATGTGGTGTTCAGCAGGCGGGGGTGTCTTCAGGGGGGCAGGCAGAAATGTTTGAGATATGAATTTACAAAAGTACCTACACCACAGTGCATTGGAAGGCTGGAAGACTTCCCCCCCCCAGAATCCCCTCAGCTATAAACCACAGTAGTGGAAAAACAAGGTTGTGCTGACCTGAAAGGGTTCAAGTTGAGCCCTCACTGGCTACAGCTACTGCTGGACTGGTTGTAGCCACTCAGAGGCTGCGATCTGTATCGACCACCTTCAAAGTGGTGGCAGACATTCTTAACATGATAGTATGTTCTATAAACCACACTGAAAGATTCAGCAACATTTATCTATCAGTCTCACTCCAGACAGTGGTGGCAAATGCTGGTGGACTGCTGACAACCAGCCAGCAGCGGCTCATTTTATTGAATGAATAATGGAGGAAGCAGTTCAATAAGGGAATATAACGAGTCAAATTAATGTCAGCTAGCTAAACAGAAAGCTAGTCAACACACCTGTGCTGGAGGTTTGCTTGCACAAATTCTACATAGTCCATGTATCAAAAAGCAGAAAATGATAATGTAATCAAACAGAAAATACAACTTTGGAGTTTTCTCAGCTCAGCCGTATGACAAAGGGAGCCTGATCTATAAAATCTAAATGCCTTGCATGTTTACTCCAATCTTATCATGCATTCAAACATAGTTAGTCAGGATTAGAGGACGGCCTTTCTCATTATCTCTTTGGAGTGTCTCAGGCACACAAAGATTTGAATTGTGCTTGACTGGCAGGACCTTGATGCCCACTCATAAACATTTGATCTTCAAAGAGTCCCCTTCGTGTCGCAGCGCAAAGAGTACTTCATGATCTTTCTCACCTCTCTGTAACCTGGGTGCCATCAATGCTAGAGGTTCATTTGTAAATTAATACCCTGGATAGTGTAATTTTCAAAGCATCGTTCCATAGTTACCATTTCTGTTGGGCGAAATGCACTTTAATATTTAGTTTTTATCCGTCTTGGTTTGACATTGATAAAACTATATACTAATTCACCTTTAAATGTCATTTATCTCCCAGGCACATAGTCCCTCCTTTTCTACACTTTAAGTCATTGAGGTTCTTGGCCTACAAGTTGCACCTTAAAGCCTAACATGTTGCATTAACGCGTGTAAGTGACAACATTTTGAACTTACCTTTTAGAGCCATCTTTCAATGTAGCCTACTCTCTACAGCCATTTTTCCATAAAATACTGCATGTGAGCATTATCTGGTGATGTCTGTAACCTTAGCATCCCAGTTTGAAGAGTCTCCTGGTCACTTAGGAGCATAATGGTCCAGAATACTCTTCCCATTAGTGACCTCTGGACCAGAATCAATGCAGAAGAAAATAATGGTGAAGTCAGCTGCTTAGGTGATGCAGGAGTTGTAAATTTCTCTTTTTCATTATCTGTCTTTACAGTTTAATTTTTTCTTCAGTTTAATTTCCTCTGATGTGTGTATCAGCATTTATTCTTACTTTTTCTACCATCTCACCAAGATTCAAAACTTTAAGGCTGATTTAAACACATCAGTGTTCACTCCAAGTGTCAGCTTTTTTTTTAGCACTGGAAATTAGCTACACTATACCACCACCAAGTTTCAGTCCAAACAGAGGAAGCTGGATATTTTCGAAAAAACTGTCAGAGAAGTAAGTAAAGCACTGATGATAAATAAGAATTATTATTTTGGTATGAACTTTTATAAATGTTTTTAAGCTAACCTCTGGTGCTAAAATCTTAAAAACGTCTGTTGTGGCTTTTGTGTTTGCGATTTTTCTGACAAATACTGCAATTTTAACTCAGTTTGTGATTTGATCTATTTAAGTCCAGCTTGCGTTCAGTGTTTACTGAGAAGTATATTAATAACATGAGATGACATTACTTCTCTATATTCTAACGCATGGACACATAGTTGACATATGACCAACTGGAAGATGCATTTCAGATCATATCAGGTTACATTTCCTTTAGAACCGGTTGATACTTTGTCCTTGTATAAAAACTAAAGTCTATTTTTTATTGATCTCATTTACACCACATTTATCTAATTTACACCAAATCTTCCCTTTCTTTTGAACTTAAACCCCTCCACTTTGGGCAGGATCTTATTTCCAACCAGGAGAGGTCAATCGGCCCTTTCCGGCTGAGGACCACAATCTTGGATTTGGAGGTACTGATCCTCATCAAGACCATTTCACACTCGGCTGTGAATCGGTCCAGTGAGAGTTGGAGGTAATGGCCTGATTAAGCCAGTAAGTGGCCAAAATGAGTTTCTCCTGCAGGGGTAGCTTGCCTCTCCCTTAGAGAACCTTAGTCATCTGGGAGGTAAAATTCAACATCTATCAGGGGGATTGATATCTAGTTTTTTCAATATTTTGATTTTCTCTATTGTTAAAGAGTGTTAAGAGTTTAGAGTAAGGAAAGACACAGCAAAGGGCCCAAGACCAGGACCTGAACCCAGGGTGGCTGCACTGAGGAGTTGAGACCACTGTATATCAGGAGGCTGCTTGACCAACTGAGCAACACATTGCCCCAGGTGTTGAGCTATATTATTTACAGGTCCCAAAAGATCAGGTCCAGAGATGGTTGTGGTCAAAGACCAGCTGGGGTGGTTTACTTGAGGCTAGAGACGCAAGTAAAACAAGGAAGTCCAACGTTGTGTGATTGATGACCTACTTTCAAATTGGGACAGATCTAAGTCAAGTGCCAAAGTTGTTTTGTTTTGGGCTTTTTAGGAGTTTTTGGTCTGTTAGTAACATTTGTGCACATACTGTATAGAAAAATGATGTTTCTGTAATGTTTCCCTTTTAATAAAACCCCCAAATTTAGGTCTGAATTTAGGTCAACATTTAAAGCTTTCATGCTTCATGGATATAACATAGATTTTTCCATTGAAATTTGTGTGATGAAATCAATAAATCAGTATAAGACACCAAAACACAAACTGCAAAGTGTTGTTTATCATGCTGGGATTAGGGACGGTTATTTCAACATAAAATAGGTCTTGTATGTTGCCTGGGCGGAAATAAGGAAGGTTGCATCCTAGCCATTTGGTGCCATACATACCCTGCATTGGTTATTTTCTAATGAATGTGATTCGTTATTCATTTAGCCGTTACTTACAGGAAGCATATGTTCCTGTTGATCCAACACAGACATGAAGGTAGGAACATCAATATCCTGAGGCTGTTTCGTCTCATGGGCTTTTTGTGGTGTCAGAGGCCACTTAGCCTAATGTCTAGTAGCAGTGCACTTCCAAGCTGTTTTCATTCAGAGCATCTACAACGACTTTGTACAAAGTGTCCTTTCATCTTGGTTAGTGAAGCAGTGACTGCGGAAATATTACACGGCAACCACACAATGAACACATGGTTCAGAAGTGTTTACATGTAAGGGATTGGTACAATGTTGCTTCCTCACTTCCTTGACCTTTGATTTTCATCTTATTCTGCTTGTTTTGTCTGATTGGGTGCTTGATTGGGAGCATTTACTTGTCTAACTTCTGTGATGTCAAAAGTTTGATGAAATGTGGGATTGCTGTTCAGACCGAGGTTGCTTCAACACAAATCAGATTTTTATTTGATTTAGGTGGGGTTGTATTTATTTATGACATTAGTCTTATCAGAATCAAATGCATAATAATATCTCTTCATTTAATTTAATACCACCTTTCCCGGGCTGTTACTCTGAAATCCAGCATAACACTGACTTGTTTTTGGACGGAACCCAAAAAGAAAAAATGTCAGTCACTGAGAATGATATGTTAGCAGATATGTATCTTTTAAAAAACATAAATTAATAAAATAAAAAAAATTAAAGAAAAGAAAAGGAAAAAAATACTGCTCTGGCATTACTGTCCCTTTTTAATCTCAGCAGTTTTTGTTTCACTCATGATAACAGGACTGAACTTACCCAACAAAGGGGATTTCTTCTGTTTAGTGTTTTTCCATTTTTGTGTCTTAGCTTTTGGCTGAAACAGTTCCCATGCACATTTCTGCCCTGGGTTGGCACTTCACAGTGATTGTATTTTTCCCTCAATGTGTGAACTTTTTTTTCTATCTTTAAACTGTGAGTTTACATTTTTCTGGTCAAAATTTCTAACAGAAAAAGTGATTTTTTTCCCCTCACTGCTTAATGTTTATTGTGTATTTGAAATTTTTGCAGCCCTCAAGTTTGGAATACATTTTATTGTTTAAATCTGCTATGCTACAGTACAAGTATGTGTCGCAATTTGAATATGAACAAGAAAACGGACTGTGCAAGGAAATTGCACAAGTCGTCACTCATGCAGTATACTGTGACTTTTCTCTGTAGAGACTGAGGGGACAGCAAGGCATTTACATGTAGAGTTACAGTATATTCAAGCTTGTAGTTGGAGACCAAAGTTTATAAAGTTAAGAAGCACTGAGTGCAAGATTAAAAAAAAAACAACTCAGAGATATTTTATGACATTTAAATGTAAGTTGGTCAGAGTGCAAAGTTCTTGTTTTTGTTTTACATGTTCTGCTTTAATGGATTGCATGCCCTGGTTGCTTAATTCATTTTTCATATTCGTCCTCACTGAAGTTAACAGGGTTCACATACAAAACTAAATATAAAAATTCTTACACAGAGATTGAGTGTAGCATAAAGAAAATTGCATAAAAAATATTTACAGTCTTTAAGTAAAAATAAATTTATTTGGAAAATAGTGTCTTGTGATCTGTGGGTAAATTCGGGTGCATAATATTAAACCACATCACATTCAGTAGTTCTTACTGGGATACAAGATTGATCTACAATATTATACAAGGTTTAAGCATTCAGACAGCAAGTTTAGATAATACTGAAAAATGGTTAAGTCTGTAGAAATCCACAATCATATGTCTATGCCACAGATTACTGACGAAGCAAACATCTAACACTTGGGACAACACTAATCTTTTAGCCTTGAAATGATTTTAACTGTGTACAATTAAAAACCAATTATTTTTTTACCATCATTTTAAACACTTCCTTTTCAGAATCAGAGGCATTTTAATTGCAACCCCTTTAATATAGTGCAAAGTTGTCTATTCTGTACTTTTGGCAATTCTCTATGTAGGTATTCCTGGCACTACCTGTTTAGTATTGTTTAATCAGATTAGTTATTATATACTTACAGAATTTTTCATCTGAGTATTTATCAGAGAAATCATGCAGACCAACCTTTGGACTGATAACATTAGCCTTTTTGGCTTTGAGGGTACCATCCATGTTCAGACAGTCTGTTCATTGTGCACCCCACTGGATGTGTGGCCAGACGCTTTTGGAACCACTTGAAAGCAAATACATCAATACATAAATTAAAAACTTAAATAAACTGCTGATAATTAGTAAGATTGTGTTGGCTGTCATGACTCTCAAAATCGTAAAGGTCTGGTGACCTACTGATTTGTGTGCTTTTGACCAAAAAACAGTTTTTTATAGATTTTTTTTTTTCAATTAAAGAAGACACTGCAGCATGACAATCTAAAATATAAAAAGAAAGCTTGATCTCATTAAGGTGGAAAACTGCTCTGGACCGACGTGACTGTGTAGTTCTATGAACCAAGACACTTTAGTGCTTACTATAGAAAAACAACAGATTTTAAAGCATAACAACAGATAAGCTATGTTTTACAATCAAGAGTTAAACTTGTGAATGAAGATAGTTTACAACATATCAAAACCACATTAGAATGCAGTTAAAGTTTCAGAGTTCAAGAGATAATAACTCTTTAGGTTACTAAATATGCTTTTTCACACAAGACTCATAAGATGGGGTTTGAATTAAATATTTGTTTTACCTATTTTTTCTCCAACACAGCATTTGTATAATAAAGAAAATATATAGCATTTGCCACTTAACTCTTAAAATTTGGAAGGATATGTGGCAGTGATTTTAACCTTGCATATTGCAGGTATAACTTATCTTCCTAATGTACAACAGTGACGTCCATCCTATCAGAGAGATTCTTGCTTTTAACCTCCTTTAGTTTATTTATTGCCCATTACATTAGTAGTTTGTTATCCATCATTGGACTGGCATTAATTCTACTAAGAAAAATGAAGAATGCTTTATTTTAGATGATATATATCTGTAATATAGGAAACAGCTGACCACAGAGCTTACAGTTTATCTGAGTTACTATTTGCTTATCCAGTATCTAATTAAAACAGGAAGCCCTTCCCTTGCGGCCTGTGCAATTGAAAAACAACCTGAGAGTCACTGGTTGCTGGGAGCCACAATAATGTATCACCAAATGTTTGTAAGCCAATACTTCCATTAATTTTCACAGCAGCATTAACATCTCCCTTGCTGAGTTAAGCAGAAGTGCATTAGTCCCTGACATGATGAATTCTTAGTGAATTTATGTATCTTTTTGCCCTCATTCACTGTGATTGGCTGCGTGAGCATTTACATATTAAGCATTTACAATTATTGGAGCTATGTGGACTTTTGTGTTGGCACACCTGAGAGAATCGATTGCAAGGACAGAGAGGAACAAAGAAGAGAAAGAGGTGGTGCTTGCCTTGATTTACAATACTTTGAAGCTACCTTGGGGGCAGCGTTACAAACATGGAGAGGGTGTTATGCAAAGGCAATAGAGCATAGCCCTGTATTACAGGTCGGATTAGATAAGTGTGATGCTTCAGATGACTGGCAGATTCAATTTGCTCAGCTGCATTGCAGAAGAGGCCCATCTCAAGAAAAAGGATGAGGAGCAAGTGAGAAGTGACTACATTTGGCACAACATTAAAGTAATACCTGTTATTCATTACAGCAGGTAAAGAGACACTCAAGGCCACAGAACCACGAAGCAAATGTACAGCCCCATCACTTCTGGGGTTGTCACAATACTAGCATTTCAAACTCGATACCAATACTATGGATGATGCACGATACACAATACTATTTTTGATACTTGAGTTTGAAAAAGTTTTAAAACAAAATCAGTCAGAACACCACAAAAATACCACATTCTAAACAATACAACAAAAAACTATGTAAAATAAATGCATTATATGAAAGCCCTATGTGTTTGTGAAGAGATGAATTCTTCTCGAACTGTTTGCTCATAGTAGTGCAAAAAACTACCAGACTAAACAAAAACATCAACCACTAGTTAGTAAACTTATTTACATACAGTACATGTCCTTTTTCTGCACAATATTAGAGAACAGATAAAGAAAAAAAAACAAGCAAACTAGTTATCTAAAGTTAAACTAAATTTATCAATTAAAAACATTTAAAAAGGTATAACTTTCTAATGTTTTTGTCAACAATCTACATTAAAAAGCCTAAATATGTGACTGTAATCTATGCTGAGATCAGCCAGGAGAGATCATCTCCTGCCCCGACTCCATCTCAGAACTGGGATTAGGCAAGGCAAGGCAAGGCAAGGCAAGGCAAGGCAAGG
>JAVQJG010066007.1:0-14486 GCA_036024015.1 Craterocephalus amniculus | reverse complement strand
ACATATTCAGATTCTTACACTTCTCCATAAATCTCACAAGTGTTACCTTTATATTGATACCAAGCTTATTTAAATGAACCTTGTGGTTGCAGAGATATACTCATTTAAAGTGAAACATGCAATTTTGAGGAATTTTGGCCTAGAGCTTAAAGGGAAAGTGAATCCTCAGCACTATACAAAGCTAATGTCCATTAACACAATACGGCAACCAGCAGGGTTGGCAGAAAACATTGATTCACATTTCATAACTTTAACTTACATAAAAAAATTTTGTTTTAAAAAATCTTTTTTCGCAATGTAAAAGAAATGTTTGCATTTAATAAAAACATCATAAGACATCATAAGACATTTGAACAAGTAGATGGATGGTCTGGCTACAGAGTTGATGCTTAATTTCTGTCTGGTTCAATATATCCATGTTAAACAAATCTTAGAAACTTATTCTCATAGGATGTTAATGTTTTTTGGGGGTAATCTGGTTTCTGATTTAAATCTTTTTTTTCACATTTGGGGTGAACAGAAAAAAAGGTTAAAGACATCAAAACAGATCAAAAATGAAAATATTGAAGTATCACAATAATCTCAATTTAAATCAAATTGGTACCCAAAAAATTGGTAAAAGAATTGAATCTGGAGGAAAACGTATCGTCCCAGCCCTTGTAACCAACTACCTAAAGCATCACTGTCATCCTCACCACTTTTTACCGAATCAAAATTAAAAGAAATGACTGTAAATGTACAAGTCAATAAACAGGGTAGTAGATATACAGGACAGCAACTACACCTCTGTGAGCCATGATGATGATACTGGAATATGTCACAACCTTCACCATCAAAGGGTCAGATAAAGCTCAGTGTTAGGAATGAGATTCAAGCTGTAAACGCACACTTAACACTCTAAACATATACGCACACGCACAGAGATGCATGCATATATTCGCAGACCCTGAAGCACAAGATGCTGTCAACTGTATGACCTACCTTTTTTTTAATGAGGAGGAGGGGATGCCATAGTCATGATCAGAGGAATGTCTTGATTCATGTTAGCATGCAGATAATAAATCTGTTCAGAAGATTCTTTGGAAATATCCTGACAAGATGCAAACAAAATGTCCCAGAAGGATCCCTTTTAAACTCCAGAAAGACTTACAGGAATAATTAGGGCTAAATTTATACACGAAGGGCAAAGAAGTCAACCATGGATTAGGTTTGCATAAGGATTTAATTATTTTAAAGATCTGAGAGGAAACAAAAAAGTCCTTATATCAGACGAAGCAGTTCCTGCACCAGAGATCAAGGGTTTGGCCAACAGATAATTGCACTTACTAACCCTGCTTCATTGACCTTATGGCCTCATACAATATTGGTTAATTAAATTCCTTATTATAGATTATAATTCTGTACAGCAGTCCTAAAATGTTTACAGAAATGATTTGAGATTAATGCCAAGGCCATAGACATTTTTCACAATCTGCAGCGACGACCTCTTTAAAGAGAGAGAAACATAAGAAAAGAAAAATGGGATGAATTGGAAATCTCAACAATTTCAATTAATTTTGTTGCTAATGGCATCATTCTGTACTGCTAGCAATGCATCTCAGCATTGCATTAGTCAGTAATATGGGCTAATGTGGAGCCTAAAATCCAGCCTCTGTGTCTTCCATCTTAGAGTGCTGTCACTACAGACTTGCAGCCACAAAGTGATGCAGAAATGACAGGAGTCAGAAAGTGTGACTGAAAAGAAAAATTTGTGTATTCAGTATCCAGCTGAGTGGTTGCAAACAAAGAGAGAGTTTACAGAATATGAGGAAAGCAGTGTTGGCATACATAACTTGTCAGTTGTATATCAACAGCGAGACATTACTGATATGCAAAACTCTCTGCCCAGAAAGCAGCTCCACAAGCAGTGGAGAGGTGAGTGTCTGGTAAACACCTTCGGCGTAAACAAACGTGTACAAACCACTCAAACGTTTTGAGACAGTTTCCATTAGATTTAATGGGAGAGTGTGTTTTGATCATAGGTGTATTTCAACATTCTGTAACATCTGCTCATATACGTGCTGCAGCATGACGCAATCAAAATGATGTATACTGGAGGGGTCACCGTAAGGTGTAGTACACAGTACTGATATGAAACAGTGGAAAGGCCAATCTGCTGCCTCGTTTTCCAAAATGAGTTTACCAATGTGTTAAGGCACGAGTGTTTGTCAGACATGGCAAATGTCATGTTGTATAAAAGAAAGAATATTTATGCTGTCATGGTGACAATCTGCAATATTTACTATGCAGTTTAAAGCTATTTAGAGATGGCAGTGCATAGCTTGTCTAATGTTGCTGCAGCATCAGCGCAAGCCGTTCCACATGATCCAAGAATGTCAGGAAACTAGAACGGCTCAAGTGGTCAGAACCCGCGGGTTTTTTCTCTGTTCTTTACATAAGCTACTAAATGTAGAAATCTTTTTTTTTTGTAAATTCCACATCGTTTTAGGAAACGTCAGGGAACCCTACGGAAACAGCAAAGCTTCAGGATTGTATTTCACAATTTTAAAAGGTGCAAATATCAGCAATTAAAAGGCTGATTTTGCTTTTATCTTATTAAAACTGAAGAAAACTAGACTAAACTGTTTTAAGTTTTAAGCCAACTAAACGACTGAATCAGTCACATACTAAAATGACTACATATGACTAAAACATGTGTATTTTCTTCAAAAGGAATACATCTCCACAGGCTGGCAAAAACAACACTGATGACATCATGATACAACTGAGGTACATCCATCAAGAGAATCTCAAGTTCCACAAGGAATAGAAAATTGTGCTGGCGATGACTATTGGTCCACTTTTTTGGTCCTTTTGACAGATTTTTGATCATTTCTGAGTGGACTCTGTGAGTACCGAGCACATATGCAGGATGGGTACTCCTGCTGAGCTTTTGTTGTGAAACTCGCTGCCATTGCAGATGAGACACGTGTCTTCACTTTCTAGCTTTAAATCCCTTCTTAACAACCACCTCGTTTCACCCAGTATGAGAGTTGCTTTAATTGCCTTAAAGGTAGCATTTTCAGGAGCATTTTTTACTGTATTGCTTAAAATCCCCTTCACACCCAGATTGCAGCCAATTACTTATGCTTTCTAACACAAAAATAAAGTATTTCTATCATCAGTTTAACAGACAACACTGAATAAACACCATCTAATTATGTTAACCGCCCTGTTCTGATAGATTGGATGTTGATATGTCTTTCAAGCTATGGTAAACAATTGTCCTGCCGCCTCCCTGTGTTTCTCATATGGTGTTCCCATCTGTTGCTCTGGAGCATGGCTAGGTGAGAATGTCTGAAGAAAGAGGTCTGGACTCTTGAATTGTTTTTTTTTTTAAATGTCGCATGCTTTTTCCCAGGATCTCTTACCCCTACCTTTAGTTGTCCTATTTCTCTCCTTTTTTCCAGTTTTATTTTTATCTGATTTTATTTTTTTCACTGTTTTAGTTATTTTATGTTCAGCTCTGTTTTCAGCAGCTGCTATTATAAAGTGCCTTACAAATGAAGTTGGCTTGGCCATTGTAGGACTTGTGGTGCATCGTGGTGCACTCTGCATTGCTGGGGATCTCCATGGAGAATTAGCACTGGGAGCAGAAGCAGGCAGGTGTAAGGAAGCCGGGGTGGCATACTGGTGTGCTCCAGCCTACGTGGCTTGGCCACCATTGTCTCGGCATCATGATGGCAAATGCCCTGTCGCTCTGCAGTAAAATTAATAAACTGGAGGCTAATGTCACATAAGTGGTGGATTACTTTAATGCTTGTGTTCTTGCATAGACTGAAAAATGGCTAAAGGATCATGACCTCCAGTCGGGCTGCCCATTTGTTTGGACAGGGACTCCATGTTGTCAGGTAAATCCCTTGGAGGCTTATTCAAACATGCTGAGTCCTGTGCATTGGCCTTGACCTAGTAGAGTGTATAATGTATGTGTGGATGATGTCTTGTCCCTTGCTGTGGGCAAGTCTGCAAACAGAATTGCCCATTGGGGATAAATAAAGTTTCTGAATCTGAATCTCTACAGTTGCTCCAAACTTTGTTAGGGGGACTTTGACCACTGGAGACTTGGAAGGCAGAGAACAGAACAGATCAGCGGCCACATTCTGAAGAATTTTGCCCTGCAGCTGGCAGACATTTTTGTTTCCTTTTTGATGTCTCTCTAGACTCATAGGGTCCTTTCACTAAGGAAAGCTCACTGAATGACTCTAGGCCTGTTGACCTTATTGACCGTTAAGGAATTCCTTCTATCAGAAGTTAGAGATCATCTGGACCCATTCTAGTCACCTATAAGTCAGGCAGGGGTTGAAGGTGCAACAAGAACTCTTTTAAGGTATCTACAGGGAAAAAAAATTTTTTATTGATCTTTCATCTGCTTTCAATTGTATTCAACCCCATATTTTAGCTGGTAGATAATGGTTTTTAAGTTAGTAACTTTGTCCTCATTGGTTGGCGGATGGACTATAAATGGATTCTCAGTGGGTGAGGATGATGTCCTCCTCTTCTACCGATATTCCCAAGGGCTGTGTTCTTTTGCCCTTTGTAGTAATCTTATACATTAATGATTTTCACAACAGTGTCCACAGTGTGATACTTTAAAGTTTGCTGATGACTTTGTCATCTTCTCCTTCTTCAGTAATGTTGACCTGCTCAGGGGTCAGTGTTCAGGGATTTCACTCACTAGTTTGTCCTCCTTCTTAAAGATATAAAGATGGAGGAGATGATAAGTGATTTACAGTCACCTTGCCTGTGAGTACACTTTATTTCATGTGAAAATTTAGAAATTGTGAACCAGTGTAAGTACCTGGAAACTTTGCATGATGGCACAGCCCTAAAAACCTGAGTGAGATCAGTGGAAAAATGCCATATTGTCCAATTTTGGAGAGTCTCTGTGAATTATAGACTTAGTTTCTTGTTCTCAGCTGGCATGTGTGACACTCGGTGTTGGTTGTCTGCAGCGCAACTGCTTCAAGACTGGATGTGTTGCATGTTCAGAGATGCTTCTCTGCACACCTTTGTTGGAGCACGTTATCTGAGTTCCTGTAGTTTAACTACACTGGTTTCATCTTGGAGGCTCCAACAAGAAGCAACGAAACAGATTCAGAGCATATCCCTAAACTCTTTATTTTGCTGATATGGAACTTATTAGACCCCCTGGGCTCTACGGTTGCGTTCTGTTTTTTTTCTGACTGGGTAATTTGATACAATTGTCCCTTTATCATCTCCAACCAGTCTGCTCATTCTCCCCTAACCTCTGACATCAACAATACGTCATCAGTATGTTTAATGCACCGAGGTGCTGCCAAGTGATTAGCTAATTAACTATTAGGCCACTGAACATGTGAACCTAATGTAGCTAGTCAGTTTAAATCCTCATTGATGTGTGTACATTGAAAACAGGCTACAAAAGTAAACATTCCAAGCAAAACTAACTTTCTGGATGCAAAGGCTTAATTTTTCTATGACTGCTTTAGATATTTGTTTTCATCCTGAATTCCTTCATATCTTGTTTGTTTGTTTGAATATCTGATGGGGTGTTTTTGTTCTATGGGGTTATAAATGGTTTACACCTTGTAGTGATATCTCAGTATTTGCCTTTTTAAATATAATGAAAAGTTTGCTTCCTGGAGAGCGATCCTCATTTGGCCTAGGGGTTGTGATTTATGTAAATTTATGTAATTATTTATTTATTTATTTACCATTAAAGGGATCCTGCAGTCATCTACCCCTAGTGTGTTAATCTGTGTTTACTGTATGAGTAGATTTAACATGTTTACAGTGTTTGGCATATTTCACGTGTCAACTCTGGAAAGTTCCTGTGCTTATCTGATGAGGTATGGCAGATTTCCTGCAGGGCTTTTTTTTTCAGTTTTGCTTGTTTTAAGCTGGATTTTTCCTCAGTGTTCTGTTTATTCCAAAGTGTTGATCTGACTTAAGAGACTGTTCACCCTGCTTTTTAATTGGAAGTGAGGAAGTTTCCACATCAGAGCCACAGTGAGAGCCATAGTTTAAAGGTACGGCGGCAGTACGAGCACGCATAACAAGAAACATTTGTGCCGTTTATTTCCTCCACACACAAAGCATGAAAGGTACATTTTTCGTGATCAAAAACATATTTCTCTTCCCTCATATTATAACAAGCACATAACAAGCTCAAAAGAGCAAAGCTTTTCACTTAAACAATTTTCTGACAGTCAAAGGCACTAATTAGTTTTTCTTTGAACTGAAGGACCAACTTCCAAGTACCACAGTTTAGGCAGCCAGCTGGGCTGTGATAAGATTCACATTTTCAGTAAAATGATACTGATATGACTGAGTGTTTCCAGTCATTCAAGTGCCGCAGAATAAGAATGGTTGTTTTTTTCCACTGCTTATTGAATGCCATTTTAAAGGTGATCAAGAATTATTGAGTGTGGTATTAATCCTTGTTCTGCGATGTGATAAGTAGCCAAAAAAACCTTTCAATCAAGAACCTTCTTAAAAGGCTGTCCAACGTGCTCTGTATGTGTGTTTGGTGAATAACACATTGTTTTGCCCTTTTTGGCGTAGTTTCTGAGCTTATCTGGCAACCTCATTAAGAAATGCACGTAAAACGTTGACGTCTTCCGTCATCGCTGGAATCAATCTGCATAAGTTTCTGTTTTTCAAAAGAGGAAACTATGTTGGAAATGCTTGGGAAGTCTGTTTCCTTATCCACACCACAGTAGGGTTTTTCAAACTTGTGCTGAATTATTTTAGGAAAAATGAATATAATATGCATTTATTCATTCATTTAAAAATCAGAAGTTACAACTGATTTATTTATAAATGTCCAAGAAAAAAGTAAATTGGTGCAACAGTTTGTTGAAGGTTTTGTAACAATTAGGTTGTAATAGGGATGAGCGATACCAAATGTTTCCTGCTGATATGATACCATTATGGTAATTCCATCAATACTGATATGCTGATATTGATCCTTTTTGCCCCTCAAAGAATAATCAGGCTTTTACAGTGGGAATTAATATTTTTACTGCAAGGGAAGTATGAAATATAAATAAAACATCAATATTTGAAAGGAATGCTTTTAATTCAATGATAGATAATACTGATGGGTAAACTGAACGAAAATAAGATAAAATAAATATTTTTCAAATAAAATATTTAAATCACCAAAATAATAGAATATTATTCACATTAAATGGAAAATTTTAAATATACTTTGCTATAGTAACATGATAAATACAATAAAACATAAAGCATGATAACCTGCAATAAACCAGAAAAATATAAAAAAAACATCAACATCCAATATGACCATCACCAACAGTATCAATGACATCTGATAGGCTACCATGATCATGTGACAGAAGGAATACGCTGTGGTTTCGCACCAAGTAAAAACCCCCAGCGGAGAAACATGAAGCCCTTGGACAGGGTCCAAGTCCGGTCCTCGAGATCTACTATCCTGCAACTTTTAGATGCAACCCTTCTCCAACACTCCTGAATCAAATGAACGACTCGTTACCAGGTTTCTGCAGAGCTGAATGACAAGCTGAGGGACTTCAGGTATTTGATTCATGTGTGCTGGAGAAGGTTGCATCTAAAAGCTGCAGGATGGTAGATCTCGAGGACCAGACTTTGGCACCCCTGCCATTGGAAGTGCCAAAAATCACAGTCCATCCCTCAGGAACTAGGGGCTTGCTCAAAAAGAGTCAGTCCCCATAGACTCCCATGTTAAAAAGAACAACTTCACAGCAAAATAAACATGTTTACATTTTAAAAACTTTCTATATGAAAAGAAATGGCATGTTTTGTATCAGCAGAGTGGTATCGTCATATTAAAATCTGAATTAAAAGTTCAATCAGGATTTACTTAAGTGTTGTAAAACATTGCAATAATAACTTTTTTACTTTTACAGCAGCACATTTCCTTTCTTAGGAGCTGTTATGGAAGAAATCCAGATTTTGTAGCTGGTTTTAGAGTCAAACAACCTCCTGGTCAAAGGCTAGCTCCTCTAATCTCTGCTTGAGTTGTTGAATTTCCTGCCAATGTTTTCATCCTTGTGCTCATGGCTCTTTGATGAGGGACACTAATGCTTCCTCAACCCCTAGTACCACTGAGAGGAAGGAAAGAGGGAGGCTTTATGAAGGCTGTAGAGATATATGTTCCTGTTAGAGTGACACCAAAGGGGTAAACACTCAACACACTCACTGAGCTTGCTGTTATTTTCCACTGCATGTGCATTTCTTTTCCGGTGTCATTTATGTTATCATTTATCTGCAGTTTTCCCCCCTTTCGCTTTCAAGCTGTCACACTCACTTTTGAAGAGTCGGAGAACTTAGCTGTTGTTGTCACTTCTGTCTCTTTTGAATGTGTCACTTCTAAGAAGTTTTAAGGAAATGGGAACTGTAGAAGTAAATTACTCCCAAGAAATCTCTGGCAAACGCTTCCATGTCGTTATCGTTATTCCGCTCACACTCTGCAGATCTCTTGGCAGTCGCTGAACCGGCAGGCTTTCCAACATGAAAAGACTGTAGGTTCCTCCAAGAGGCTACTTGATCAAATCGTTTCTTCTTTTTCCCAATTTGTTTCTTTATGTAACTGCAGAGGTTTAAATTGTCTTTAAGTTTTAATTGTTCCAACACAGAGTCACATTTTCTGCAGTAATTAGTAAGGAGAATTTGGGAAAACCGAAATTCCCTTATACTACAAGTAATTGTATTTATAATTACTTAAACAATGTAGACCATATGCATTATTTCTGTATTAGTAATTATCATGTCTTGGAAGGATTTAATTGATTCTGTTTTATCTTATCTCAAAAATCTTATTTTATGACATCTTGTGTTTGTGTGAAACACCAGAAGAAGGAACCAGTGCCACATAGTCAACCTCCTGGCCTGTTGTGTCTGCTTCATCAGAAGTGAAAGGAAGCCGGGGTGGCATACTGGTGTGCTCCAGCCTACGTGGCTTGGCCACCATTGTCTCGGCATCATAATGGCAAATGCCCTGTTGCTCTGCAGTAAAATTGATAAACTGGAGGCTAATGTCACATAAGTGGTGGATTACTTTAATGCTTGTGTTCTTGCATAGACTGAAAAATGGCTAAAGGATCATGACCTCCAGTCGGGCTGCCCATTTGTTTGAACAGGGACTCCATGTTGTCAGGTAAATCCCTTGGAGGCTTATTCCTTATTCCCATCTGGGAGGTGCTATCCTGCTCCCAGAAGAAGAACAAATAGATATGCTAATTATTTAATTCCTTCTTCAGTCAGGCTTTTAAATGCCAGCGACAATGGTTAGTGTGGGGGGTTTTCTATCTATTTTTAAATCTGTTTTTATTTATTTCTGTACTGCCATCTTATTCAGATTGTGTTATTCAAACATGCTGAGTCCTGTGCATTGGCCTTGACCTAGTAGAGTGTATAATGTATGTGTGGATATCCAAAATAAATGAAGTAATCTTTAGAACTACAGGCTCTAATCTTGGTCTCTAAAGGAAGCTAAGAAATGTGACATTGCTGGAGTCCGAATCAGGATATGTATTACTGTGTCAGAGTAAATCCACCTGGAACATGGTAGAAAATGAAAATGTTACCTTCACCTTTAAAAAGACACATTCCTTTCAATGGAAAGCAGAGAATAGAAACCCAGTTAATCTATGGTTAACGTTATGATGAGTCTGATGAGGAAAAGTAGAAGCTAAAAAAGTAAACCTGAGCCTTTTTACTGATATCTTACAAAAGGTGTTATTTAGGCTCCCAGAGAGAAGCAAACAACTCAGCTAAAAGGCGCGGCCCAGCATTGTTATCTAAATGAGACAGTCCAAACTCAAACCAGTTATGGGAAGGAAAACATTAAAATTTAACTGTCCTCTTTAGAGCTTCTGCTCATTTCTCTACTGCAAGGAAACCACACAGACAAGGTGTCGTATGAAAGCAGACTGCTGATTGCAAAGATGTCTGCCTCATCACTGTGAGACAAAAACAATCATGAATCATGTCTTTTTTTGCTGTTTTGTGGTGAAAAGTTTTATTCCATTTCTGGAAAACTCTGCTAATGTCTTCTCCTGAGACTCTGCCTTGGTTTGAAATGAATTATGAAGCTCCTGAAAGTTTCCATGAAGTCAAAAGAGGTTTTATAGTTTAGTTTTCACCCTTCCTATCAAATAGTATGATGGACTTCGCTGCTTTCTGGATGCTTGTGGTGTTTCCACAAAAGCATTGAATTTGGGGGCTATCAAAGTCAATTCCCATGACCTTGAGCTTTGTGTCCATCATCAGCATCGGCTGATGGCTTTTTTTTCGCACCCCTTATCTGCTTCCACTTGAAGGCGGAAAAAATGGCAAACCCCCGTTGTGCTTTCCCCTGGCTGCACCAGCGGTGTGCAAACTTCTTCCGCGTCCTCTTCTGATTCTGGCTCGAGCTGGCTCAGGATGGATCGCTGAATACGCCATGGCTAATGACATAAGCAGTTTAGTAAACAGAGATGATAACATTGCCTGGCACTTTGTGTGTTTCCTCAACAGAAGGGAGACTCTGAACCGCCATCAAAAAAATTAAAACGACGATTTTGATTTTCTTTACATGTATTTATACAGATATACATTGAAGTGCTGCACCTGCATCGCCTATCTGATTCAAACTTTTTACTGGCAACATATCGAGCGTGTACTTCTCCCTAATTGCTGGGATATGCTCCAGCTTCCAAACAAGCCTGAGTTGGAATAAGCGATATGGGAAATGGGTTGATGGATAAGCGGCTGTACTGCTGCAGCATGATAGACTGAGTTGGTTGGTCTAGATTAAAACTGTTGACTGAATCTGCAGAGACATCAATAATCCTAGTGGGAACTTAAGACCTTCAGTCCCTAAATTGTTTATTGATTGTGAATCTTGGCATAAGTTTCTTATTATTGGCTGTCTGTTGGACTGTTTTGAACTTTAATCAATAATCTGTACTTTTAAATCATCTGCAGCTTATCTAGCATTATTTTTAATGACCTGATGCCTGCAAGATCAGTGATGTTCTCAATAACCTCAGGTGTACTTAAATCGATGTTTGAGATTGTGATCCAGCTTAACCATCGTTCTGCGTCACCATGATAGGATTTCATTCAGACTGTTCATCTTTCCAGTGCCGTTAAGATAAATGATAGTAAGTGTATATTGAACATTGCCTACAAACCTGCTCTAACAGCTTTCCTCTCCGATCTGTTTGCCTACTAATTGGCATTTTCTATCGTCTCCTTTTTAAAACTGGCTGCAAACGGAGCTTGAGTGCTGGGCTTGGAGGAAAACAGGCAGATGGACAGGCAGGCAGGCAGGAATATAGTGAAAATGAGCTCTGCTGGAGAAGAACTGCACTAATGACAAAATGAACACCACACACCAAATTGTGTATTCGTGTTTACTACTGACTTTGGGAACCATGGCAACACACGGATTATGCTAAGCATAGTGCTGGGATTACACTTTTTTCATTTAAATTGATGTCTTCAAGAACAGTTTCTGAATTTTTTTATTTTCTTTCCTTTCCTTTAAGAAGCTGATATTGTGTTATAAAGACAGTAAGAGCTGGGATGGGCCATGCAGCAGTAGTATAAACATTTGAAAATTGGACATTTGCATCATGTGGCATGCTTCCTAACCTCTTCAAGTTACAGGTGGTGCAGGTGGAAAGATTTAATCAGGAAGAAAAAAAGTTCATAAACAGTTTTATTCACTCAAGTAGAAGGAGATTCACTTAACTTTTTTTAATATGTCAAGTTTATACCTTCAATTCACAATACTCCTTTTTTAGAGGATTATTGCAGATATTAATTATAGAGAAGTATGTATATTTCAAACTCCAGTCCCCCACCACAGTGTAAAAATATGCATGTTGGTTTGGCATCTGGCCTGCATTTTGCCCGCATGCACAACATCAGGACATGACATTCCTATTGGTCTTAAAGGAATAAGTGAGTATAGAAAATGGTTGGACATCAGGCATGTCACCAGAAATGGTCCAGTGCTCACAATTCTGTCTAAAACTGCAGACCTCTCAGTAGTTTTTGAGTCTTTACTCATGTCTGATGTATAACTGAGTGCCCCATTTGCTTTTACTGGTTAGACCAACTGGCTGGACAAAGTAACTTTGCAATACTTGGGTCTTATTTTGACTAGACGAGTTATGACCGTTATCAGCAAAGTCAGTTTGCATGAATTCTTTTAAAGTTTGAAATTTTACCCAAATTAGAGATTTTAAAATACAAAATTCCCAACACATTAATGATGAAGGGTCACACATTCAGTTACAGTCACAAATGTCAAATTGCTTCTTAGCATAATTTGTTACCTCTCAAAGGCCAATTTTTAAAAATTATTTCATATTTATATACAATTTTAAACTTTGCTTTTTGCTTACATCTCATTTCCCCTCTCTCCTCACTACTGAGTTTATGTCCAACTATATGTGATATTGATATCAACACAAGGATCATCACGGATCCTCACCAGCTATTAGTGTAGAGAAAACTCAGTCATTTGCACAGCCCACTTTGCTTTTGCCTCCTCCGTTCCTGACAGCCCCTCCCTCACATTTCCAACTGTGAGAATGCTTCTCCGGCAGATCATCTCCCACTGTGAAGCGCTTGTGTGAACAGCAACTGTGTTAAAAATGAACAAATTGTCTTGTCATTCTCCGGCACATCTCTCGCGCTTATGTGTGGAATCATCTTTGATGTGCTCTCATCTCTTACCTGACTCGAGAAATACATTTTTCTTTACTCTCTTGTTTGCAGTGAAAAGTTTTTGGAACAGCAGCCTACCTCAAAATCCTTCACATATTTGAACTAATTTTGTTTTTGGATTGAGCCAAACAGAGTTGAGCTGAATTGAGTTGCTGACCGACCAATCAGTTACTATTATGAACTTTGGAAAGAAGAATTAAGAATACAACGAATCCAAGATATTTGATTATTATTTTTTTATGTTTTGTCCCTACTAGAAGATTTTAAGAGAGCAGTAATGAAGCAGGAAGTTCAATACTTGTCTCTTTAGTAGTGTTGGACAATAACACAAAAATTATATATCCTGGTAATATTTGTCTTTACATCAATTTCACAGTATTTGACTGTATTGGTTTTACTGATTTAAAGAAGAATATCTGCACTGACTAAGAAAAACCAATGACATTGTCAAGAGAATTGATTGTTGTATAGAAAAAAATTTAACATAAAACAGTAATTATAGCTTATAAATGTCTCCATCCACAGTAGTTATCAGAAACATGTCTTTATCTGGATGGATTTGATGGCATCAGTTTTCTCAGACAAGTTACTTTTATCGTTATAAACAGTGCTTAAATAAAAAGGAGTCCACAAGAGACATCAGACTCCATTTTTCACCAGATTTTTCAGTTTTATTTGATGATGTGGAGCGTGCCTATATCTGTGTGTGTTTACAACAGCCCTTCAGTAATTAATGTTGGCATTCATGACCGCGGTTTTACGATTCGAAACATCAGTACCTGCGAAAAACAAACACTGACGTCATATGTGCGAACCGTGTTTACAGGCAAGAACAGCATGAGTGCCCTCAAGTCTTTGTTGGCGATGTCGATTTTCCAGGCAGTTTTTGCTTGCATGTTATTACAAGCTCCAGTATCACCACACATAGAAGACCTGGGTTGATGGACGACAATAAGGAGGGTGTTTTTCCACGTAATGGGCATGTTCTTCGACAAAAACACACTTATTTGCTTTGAAAATAAACCCAGCTACATATGATGCGCCCCCTATCCACGGCTAATTCAGCATTTTTCTTACATCCTCTCTGTACTGTCAGCTCTTAGGTTGTCTGATCTTGACTATGTCTTGAATTTTGTTCTCTTCTTGTCTCTCTGTTCTGAATCAACTATGGTGTAGAGAATGGCTGTAGAGAATCACTGTAGAGAATATGGCTGTAGAGAATCACCTCTCTTCGAACATTAAATTGGTCATCACCACGATAAACACCACGATAGCACCAGTTTCTCTGTTTCTCACATCCACGACTAAAACTTTGCTGAAATGCTGCAAATGTAAATCCATAGATGGGCTACAGAAAAAATACTTGGTTCTGATGCATGGAACCTGGAAGCTCCCATCAGTTCTACATATTGCTCGTTTCTGTCATTATGGATTTATAAAGGGGCAAACATTAATCATTTGGTTAAGTGTAGCAGTGAAAAAGCCCCCCCGCCCCCCCTTAAACCATGGTCCACTGTGCCATGCCCCTAACGCTGTAAAGACTTTTTTTTTTTTTTTTTGATCAACTTTTTATTGCATATTAGTATAACACACAAGTGAAGACACTTTACATGTAACATGGTCATTCTTTTAGGTTTCCCTTATACCTTATATGTGTGTAACTTACAAGACGTAACTTTCCAAAGTTGAAATGTCTGCCAACAAACAGAATAACACACATAGTGGGAAAAAAAAAACAA
>JAVQJG010065999.1:0-16196 GCA_036024015.1 Craterocephalus amniculus | reverse complement strand
GAATAGAATAGAATAGAATAGAATAGAATAGAATAGAATAGAATAGAATAGAATAGTGTGAAGTTTACCTCCTGGCCATCATCTGTGGGCTCCGCTGTGATTTTTCAGGTCCACAGCTTTTTAAAAGCACTTCCCTAAAATGCCTACATTTCGCTTATCAGGCGCTAGACAGGTTCCGTTTTCTCTCGTCACGTGACGGCGTCACGTGACTAAATGTGGGCGGGACGTGAGCTGTTTAAGGAAGTAGTTTGAAAAACTGGCGAAATGCAGTTGTAAACATGGTTAAAGTTTTGGTTTTGTGAATTTTTTCTTGGCGTGTGTTTGGGTTTTTACTGACAGTCCGGTTTATGGAGCTCATCATGGTGCCGCAGATATTTTTTCTCATTTTAGCGTCTTGTTGCGTCGTGGAGTCAAAGAAAAGAAATGTACTCTTAATAATTGGTGAGTAAATATTTCCAGTTATGTGTGGTGGTGAGAAAATAATGTTAATATCTTGTGAAGATATTAATGCATGCAATAATTCCTGAAATGATTATTGTTACTGGTTACTGTCTCATGGCTGCATCTTGGTGTGATCAGTCGTGTAGACATGATGAAGAAGGCTGTCTGAAGTTCAAACCGAGCATCAGAATGAGGAGGGAAAGTGATTTCTGGCTGATGGTCTGACTATTTACTGGGACTTTTATACACAACCATTCCCAGTGTTTCCAGAAAATGGTCTAAAGAAGAGATGCAGTAGTTGTCTGGAGCAAAACGCTTTATTTATGTTCATAGAGAATGGCCAGACTGGTGGGATATGGTTGATGGCAAATGTTCAAATGGTGAACCATTAATGAAAAGCATGGATCCATCATGCTTTTCATTAATGGTTCAGCTTAATACTGGTTTCTACACTCTTTGGGCCCATAGTACCAGTAAAAGGTACATAGAACACTTTTCTAGTCTTTTTGACCACTCAAAAAGAAAAAGTTTTTGGATACCCCATGCCTTTGTTAAAAAATCAAATCCATTCCAGTCCATTTTCTCTTAGCACATTTAAAATAAGGACATTTTGTACCTAAGCTCTATACATATAGCCAAAGATAGAATAGAATGCATAAAAAATTATAAATAAAACAATAAATGTATGTTCAATTTACATGTTCAAAATTGTGCATTAAGTATCACTTTCAGATCTTCAAATACAGTGTCTTTTTACAGCAAAAATACACAACAAAATCTGAAAAAAGCCTTTGAAATTCTTTTATTTGAAAATATTTGTCATTGTGTGCATTTTTTTTAAGGGTTTCCAAAAACATATATATGTATATATGCATGTATTATTGTGTAATTGTTTTGTACAGAGTTTGGTCTCGATCATAAATACCAGGCTGTGTCACCAGCTGAGCTTCTTTAAAGAGTGCGGGCAGCACAGAAGCATATTGATGCATCTTGGTTTATTCTCTGTAGCATCAAACTCTTCTCTCTCCTCCAGCTGATGACGCGGGCTTTGAAACAGAGGTTTATAATAACTCTGTGGTCCACACGCCCCACCTGCGCTCTCTTGCTCAGCGCAGCGTTGTGTTCCGAAACGCCTTTACCTCAGTCAGCAGCTGCTCCCCGAGCCGCTCCACCATCCTCACCGGCCTGCCGCAGGTAACAAGCACACACATCAGGATGCTTCTCATTCGCTGTGAAAGCACTGAAGCTTGCTTGTGCGGTGTTTTCAGCACCAGAACGGCATTTACGGACTTCATCAAGGAGTTCATAACTTCAACTCCTTTGATGGAGTACGAAGTCTGCCGCTGCTCCTCAGCCAAGCCGACATACACACAGGTGAGTAAAACCAGATCAGCTGACTCACAATCTCCTGTTATACATCTGTTTTTCTCCACATTGTGTTTTTTTTTCCGAATCATTCCAGGTATAATCGGAAAGAAGCATGTCGGTCCTGGACCAGTTTACCCTTTTGATTTTGCCTACACAGAAGAAAACAACTCAGTCCTGCAGGTGGGGAGGAACATCACCCGGATCAAACTTCTGGTTCGCAAGTTTTTTCAGACTCACAAAGAGGAAGCTTTAAAGCAAACGCAAGAGGAGAGAAATGGCAACATGAAAAAAGACGAGAGGCCGTTTTTCCTTTATGTAGCCTTCCACGACACGCACCGATGCGGCCATTCACAGCCCCAGTACGGAGCTTTCTGTGAGAAGTTTGGGAATGGAGAGATGGGGATGGGTAGAATCCCCGACTGGACACCAGTATACTACACACCAGAACAAGTAAAGGTAGGGGATTACATGCTTTCTTCTGTTAAAAGTATGGATGCAAATTATCAGGTATTGTTTCATCTTATCGATCGATGATGGATTAACTGATAAGTGGCACTTTTTCTGAGAAGCTGAATTTCCCTCTGAATCAAAAGGTTCCTTTGTACAAAAATGCAAATCATATTCATTAATAAAAGATTTACTTTTGACAGCAATGAACAACACATTTACAAATGGAACAAAGCAAACAAAGAGATTATCATTATTATTATTATGGAATCAAGGGCGCCCTCAAGTGGCCTGGCGAGGAATCATGTGCTCAAAATGCAATTAATTGCAATTCATTCATTTTAATCGAGTATTTTCTGTTCAGCAATGAATTGATAATTGACTTATTGTTTGTATCCCTAGTTAAAAGAGCTCTCCATTATGCAAATCCTAAGACTTACCTGAATGTATTTAGATGAATTTGAATTGAACAATGATTTCTTTTTGGCTTAGTTGCAGCCTCCTTGAAAGTCGTTATGACCTTCGTTATTTATTAGCAAGAAATGCTATCAGTCTTTTTCCCGGGTCCCTGTTATGCCTTCATGAAATGCTCTTTGTAATTTGCTCCCTAGCAAACCAGCGCCTGTAAATCCATTTTATCTACCAACTCCCACCTTCCATATTAAAGATGCTCGGGCAGATGCTGTAGGTGTGGAAATTTTAATTTTAAAGTCCAAACCAAACTAAATATTTCCCAGTTTCTCCTGTTGCTATTGATTGTTGCAACGCTTAGAGATAATTTCTGGTCCTGCCCCAAGCTCTGGACCTTCTTGTGTAGTATATCTGGGCTTTTTGCATCAGTACGAGGGCTAAGAAATATCCATATTTTCAAATGTACCAAGACTTTCTCACATGATATAGAATTAAGGAAAACTGTTTCAATCGAGATAGCTTGTTTGGAGTCTGAAGTATCTGTTTTGGGGATTTTTTAGCACGACTTTAAGTTTTTTTCATTATCGTAACATGTCTACTTTATTTTCAGTCAACAATTTTACTACACATGTGCTGCGGACCTTAATAAAATTTTATTTAGGACTCAATTAGAACTGTTTATTTTGTTAATTCACCAACTATATTATATTAAGATAAATACTGTAACGTATATCATGATTCAGGTAAAAATGATCAAAATTTCATTCTTATCGCCCAGCCCTAAACAGTTTATCATAATAATCCATCTTGTTGGTAATTCTCCACACAGATGTTTTTGTTTTATTTCATTTTCAGCGTCATTTTTTGTCTGTTCTGTTTTTTTTATATAATTTTTAATCTACTTTCTGATTGTGACTGTCTTTTTATTTCCTTTACATAAAGTTGTAGAACTCTAAGAAAAAGAAAAGAACCTGATTAATTTTAAACTTCTTTTCCTGACCTCTCCTCATCTCACCACATCAGGTTCCTCATGTTCAATTTACATGTTCAAAATAGTGCATTAAGAATCTGTTTTACATCATCAAATTCTTTACAGCCACAGCAAAAATACACAACAAAACCTGAAAAAACCCTCTAAATTTATTTAATCTAAAAATATTTGTCATTGTGTGCATTTTTTAGGGTTTCTGGAAACATATATATGTATATATGGATATATCATTGTCTGATTGGTTTGTACGGAGTTTGGTTTGTATCATGAATACCAGGTTGTGTCACCAGCTGAGCTTCTTCAAACAGGGCAACACAGAAGCATACTGATGCATTTTGGTTATGTCTCTGTAGCATCAAACTCCAGCTGACAAGCTTTACATAAACTTGTAGAACTCTAAGAAAAAGAAAAGAACCTGATTAATTGAAAGCATGATTTCTTGACCTCTCCTCATCTCACCACCTCAGGTTCCTCTTTTTGTGCCGGACACACCCGCAGCCCGAGCCGACCTGGCTGCACAGTACACCACAGTCAGCAGGTTGGATCAGGGTGTGTAACGCCACCCAGACACAAACACACACACATACACACACAATGAAGGATCCCAAACTCTGACGATGCAAATTTCCTCCACAGGTATCGGATTAGTTCTGCAAGAGCTGAGAGATGCCGGGTATGAGAACGACACTCTGGTCATCTACAGCTCAGACAACGGCATACCCTTCCCCAACGGCAGAACCAACCTGTACCAGTCTGGGACGGCAGAGCCCATGCTGGTTTCCTCTCCAGAGCACAGGGAGCGGTGGGGAGACACCAGCCAGGCCTACGTCAGCCTGCTGGGTAAGAAACAGATGGTAGATGGATCCTGCAGGGCAAGATATATAATATTTAGTTAGATAAATTTAATGAGTTTCTGAAATCATCTTTTTTTTAAAGTCAGTTTAATTATGAAATAGATTAAGGAAGTGAGGTTTAAAAGATGAAAATGTAATAATCTGGCAGGAACAGGCACACCAGAAGTTTCCAAACTCTGTCATTCTTAAGAATATTTACACATTTTTGTAATCAAAAGCAATATCTCTGGTGCTAGAGGCCCACTGTCCTGCAGGTTTTAAGAGCTCCTCTGCTCAATATGCATGATTCATATTAAATAGATCAAAGATCTCCTCCACAATCATCCATTTTTTTGAGCAAAATGTGTTGAAGCAGGGAAATGTCTAAAACCTGGAGAACATTGGCCCTCTATGACCTGAGTCTGCAGAGTGGCATACAAAAGGAAGCCGGTTTATCTGATGTGCTTTAACGGCCACCAGAGGGAGACTGAGCAATAATGTTGCATCGGACCTGAGAGAAGATGAACTGAAATGTTTCATATGATGAAAAATGATCCATTTTTAAGCAATCAAATGAGTTTAAAGTGGTGCATTTTTCTTAAAACAAGGAAACACTTAATTCTGAAATATTCAGAGATTAACATTACCTGGAAATGGGAACAGCGATCTATTCAAACTTTGCAAACATAAACCAAAAACAGCTTTTACTGAGCTTGAAAGTAAATATCACATCTGACCACCTTTGTTCTTCATCACAGCCTGATTTTTTCAGGAATATTTATCCAGGCTTCTTGAAGAACTTTCCAAAGCTCTTCTTTGGAATTTTCCGTCCTTCGTTGGGTTCTTTGTTGAGATAATCCCATACTGCCTCAACAGTGATGAGCTTCAGGCTCTAGAGAGAATTGATGACTCCATAAGACGTGTTGCCACTGATTTTCAGTTAAAGGTCTTAAATATGAAACAGGATTAGTGGCTTAGTGAGATAACTTCAGGCTCAGCTCTGGATTGTCAGTATCACAGAGCTTGTTCACTTTTTACCTGGAAACCTAACTTGCCCACATCAGTCCAGCTCTGAGCTCTTTCCACTGGCTCACAAAGCACTTTGAATTGTCCTGTACAGGAAATGTACTCTACACTGCAAAAATGAGCTACAATCAGACTACAATCAAGTGAAATGATCCGTCCATGCAGTCAGATAATTACTCTTGGTAAGATTTCCAGAAGTAAGAAAAAAATATCTGGAATTTAAAAGTGAGAAACATCATGAAATAAGTTGTTTAACACACATTACAAGTTACAAGTACATTCACCTGAATGGAGAAAACGTATTTACCATGCTTTTATTTCTGGAAAGTTGTGTGAGCTGCTGCTGTGGGGTCTTGAAACACGTTTTTACAGCTAAAATTGGGTTTGATAGATACAATGTGATCTCAAACAGTGTCTTAGTGACATAGTAGAAGTTAAAATGTACCTAAATTAACCAAATTTAAGACTTAGTTACACGTAAGAAATAAAAGACATGTACTCTAAAAACAAGATTAATAATTTTATTTGTTCTGCTCTTGCCAAGTTTATTACTCTCAAAATAAGACCATAAAGACTTTTTGGCTGAATATGAGATTGTAAAACTTGGCTCGATAGACTGGTTTTTGTAGTGTACAAATAAACTTGCTTCCCCTTCTAATGAACATGTTGCACATCGTAAATAAGATCTGCTAAGCTTTCAGTCAATAGCATCACCTTGCTGGTAAAATACTGGTCTACATCTGTCACACATGGTCAGGTTTGGTCATTTTTATAGAAGCAAGTAAAGAAATTGTGGCAAAATGTGTTTTTGCTTTTAACAAAAGAGCCTACAGCCTTTATTTCAGATGAGATGGCAGCGATTTCTTTAGTCTTTTGATCATTTACTCCTCATGTCTATTTCTTATTTATCTTATTTATTCTTTTTGTCAGACATAACTCCCACCATCCTGGACTGGTTTTCTGTATCTTACCCGTCCTACAGCCTCCCTGGCAGCCCTGCTACACAAGTCTTCCTCACCGGTCACTCCCTGCTGCCTGCTTTAGTGTCTGAGCCCAGCAGCTGGCACACTGTCTACTCCAGCCAGTCCCTGCACGAGGTCACGACATCGCTGCTGCTCGCTTATAAACGGTACGCTCTCGTAAAGGAATGAAACACCCGCCCTGACAGCTCCACTCTCCTTCCAATTACAGATAACCATGTACTACCCGATCCGTTCCGTCCACCAAGGGCCCTACCGCCTTCTTCACAACCTGCATTATCGCATGCCTTTCCCCATCGATCAGGATCTGTACGTGTCGCCCACCTTTCAGGACCTGCTGAACCGCACCAGGCTGCACCAGCCGACACACTGGTTTAAAAGCCTGGATCAGTATTACTACAGAGCGCGCTGGGAGCTGTTTGACACCAGGTAACAGCTGCTCACACCTTTATCTGCAGGGGGAAAATACCCTTCAGCAGCTAAGGTGTCTCACAGTGGATGTCACAGGTCAACCGATTAAACTAGATATGCGTGGAATAGAAGTTTAATGAATTTAGTGATGAAAAGTCAACTTAAAACAGAACTTTTATTTTATCTGATTTAGTTATGAAGCTGAAAGTTTCATGGTGCAGGAGCAGCCAGCATTTGACCTTAAAGACATAAAAAGAAACCACATTTCTCCAGACCAGCGAAGGCTTATATAAGCTCACAGGTTTAAATACATTCTGCTCATAATTTACACATTTAGACTTAAAAACGTAACACATTAAAAGATAAGGAAATTTCTTTTAAAGACTTTTACCACCAACTAGTTGGGTCCGTTTCATGGATGATATCTGCTGCTTTCTCTCTGTGTTTCTGAAGATTTTTCTGGTTGTTTCTCTTAGCATTCTCATTGTGGCCTGATGGGTTTTAAAACAGTCATCTCATGTTCTGGCAAACTGTGATGGTCATTTTTCATCATTTAAATGACAAACTGATACTTCAAGGAAATATGGCAGATAAATTAATCACATAAATCATTGTTAGGAGCAGCCTTACTTTCTTTGCTTGACTGTGATTGAGCACAGCACAAACTCAAAATCAACCAGAACCTTTTTTCTGTCTCTCTCTCCTGGAATTTGGCAGGCCTGTATATATGAAATGCTCTGATATCTTTAAATTAACAATGTTTTATAGAATTCATTACGGAGGTTACTTTGATTCTCATATCAATATTTATTTAAATTACTTAACACTATGATGCATTTTTGCAAAGAAAAAATTTATTTCTGTGCTTTTTGGCAAAAAAGGAGAATATAAAAAGATTTTCTAAGAACATTTAAAACCCACATTACTAATGTTTTTATCAAATTTTGTTCCCATTTAAATATTCATGAAGCAAACAAGCCTCTTCAGGCTAGAAATGACACACACTACTACTGTGTGTGACGTATGCAGAGTAACATGATGCTGAAATTTTGGGGCTTTCAATCACAAGATTTCCATTTCTAACAACCGTCTGTTTAGATTTTTACTGAATAAAATTGATTGATTTGTCATTTTTAACCTCGGTATATTTAAAGTTTGACCACAAAATATCTATAATTAAAACATCATGTTGAGAGTTGGAATATATTTCCTTGAGGAAAAAAAAACTTCCTTCCTTGAGGAATAAAACTAACAGAAAACTGCATGTGAGTGACTGCAATGGTACATAACAAAAAGCAAATTCCTTTTTTTATTTTGGTGGTTGGGTTTGGAGTTATGGACTTTGATTTATTCCCTCATTATTTATAAAAGAAACTAATGATGCTTTAATGCTGAACACAGAACAGATCCCCTGGAAATGAAGAACCTGGCATCAGACCCAGCCTACAGTGGCGTGCTGGAGAGCCTGAGACAGACTCTGCAGAAGTGGCAGTGGGAGACAGGAGACCCTTGGGTGTGTGGACCAGACTACGTCCTGGAGGACAAACTAGAGCCACACTGCAGACCCCTGTACAACGGACTCTAATGCTGCTTTGACTCATTTTGTTTAGAGCATGAAAGCATTTGCCTTCAAATCCGTGACATTTATTAGAATTTATATTTTTGTATGTCAGCGCTGCTTTCAATGGAAGAAAATAAACTATTTTAATTCATGAAATTGTTTCCGTATATTCTTCCTCAATATTCCTGGATGCTTAAGTCAAGATCATCTTTTCTCTTTCTATGCATTGAAGGTAGACTTTCCATCCAGACTTCCTTATAAAGTTGTAATTAAGAAACAAAAATATAATTACACACACCATTTAGCTGTTTTTGTCATTTAGCTGAGCAGACACTGATGAGCTAATCACTCTCCAGGCATAGGGGTTTGTGATGCATGACTTGGCTAGGGAAAATCAATCTGGAAAAGGGTTTGTATTGATAATCCAGTTTTTCCTCAAAGCTACAGTTTGAAGTGAGACTAAATCGAAGCAACATCCATCAGGAAAGGTTGTGAAAACATGGATCAATTATCCATTCATGACAATTGACCTGCACATCTTTTCTTTCTTAATCCGTCCATTTTCACTCCTCTTGTAGTACTTTTGAGGTTTGCTCTACCAATCAGAATGGATACGATCAGCAGGGCTAGTATTTAAATATCTTTGGTGTGTTCTGGATGTGCATCTCCACCAGGGATAAGCCATCATTGTCTCATACACCCAGGTCGTTTCTCCAACTAATCAAACACAAATTGTCTTCTTTGACTTCTGTCATCAAGTTTAGCTGTTTGTCAAAGTCCAGTGAATTTTAATCCATTTTTCTTTGAACACATCTAGTGTCAGAGAAAATCTGACGTCCTAAACCTTCCCCCCTCCCCTCCCTGGCTCCGCCACACCATCAAATACCGATCAATTCGGATTTTTGTCCTCTTTTCTGAAGATGGATCATCATCCGCCCACACGCGCGCTCATTTGACGAATGTCTGTGGGTCACGATAACGTCGCCTGAGCAGCCTTTATAAGCAGCACAGAGTTGTCATAGAGCCAAGCTAAACAAAGTCTCTGCAGGCAAAGAACTGACGTTTTCCTCTGCGTAAAACAGAAGAAGCCTGCGATCCAAGACATGGAGAGGTCCGCCAGGTTTGCTGTGGTTTGCGTCGGAATGTCTTTACTCATCTCCTGCCACTCGGTCCAGGCCTGGTACAAGCAGTCTACTGGACCCAATTACTACTCGGTGGGTCGCGCCTCCGGTTTGCTGTCCGGTATCAGGAGGTCACCTTACGTCCGGAGAGCAGAGTCTGAAGAAACGCTGATGGACAGTGGGGAGACGACCGTTAACAACGTGATCCCAGAGGCTAACAAACAGGTCTCCGTCCTCAAAAACATGGTAAGTAGCCTAATACTATGTTTAAGGTCAATTCATTTTTATTTTGTTCAAAATTAGATGCGCGTAAAGTTGGCTTCCCATTCAGCACAAGACACACTGTCATAGGTAGTTTGATCAAAGTAGTTTTTAAGTGATATTTTAAGAAAATTAGGCTTTATTTAGGTAGAGATTAAACTTCAATACAATTTGAAACCTAAACTAAACTAAGCTCGCTGTTGTGCGTAAAGAAGCAAACCTCTGAATGCCGACAAAAGAAAAGAAACTTCTATGGCACAGAAAAGAAGTGGCATTTCAGATTTTAGAACAGGGATATTTCTAGCTCTTCAGAGAAATCTGACGGTGTTTCAAATGAGACACGAAATTTAAACATCATCTTCTCCAGGCAATCTGCGTCAAGGACATCTCTCCAAACCTAAAGAGCTGCGAGTTGCTGCGGGACGGGACGGGCACCTTCCAGTGCAAAGCGGACGTCTTCCTCACCCTGGACTCCTTGGACTGCCTGTCCGCGTGAGTCCGGCTCCGACCACGCAGTCAGTCTTCCGCCTCCCCCAAACTCCCAGGAGTCGCTTCTCTGGAAAACGAAAACTACAAAGGAGACAGATGAGCATGGGGGGAAATGGATAAAACTGGTTATTGTTGATGAGGGACCGTTGCAGACTGAATGTTTACTTTATAAAGAAAAAACACATTGCTTTCCTTTGGTTTGGTTGGTAGACAGGAGAATGAATATAAAAAAATAAAACAAGAAAAAAAAGCCAGAATTAGTTGAAGCCATTTTCATCCCAGAAGATTTTCCATGCTTTAATGTTTAACCCTGAAATGTTCTGCGTTATCAAAATGTATTAAATGTCCATAAAGTTGACTGCAGTGCAGATTTCCTGGAAATGACTTTTGATTGATTTTATTTATTAAAATGAACAAACACTGATAATCTGCTGTCTGGTCTGAATTTACTGGGATATGAATGAAAATATCAATGAACCTCAGGAATTGACCTTCGATATCTAATATGTGGTGGAAGGAAAGTAGCCTACAATAAGAAAATAGTTTAATGCCATTCATTTATTTGTATTGACTCAGTGCAGTACACAATATAATACATAAAACAACGATCTGAGGATGTGGCCTGCAAGATTTTAAAAGACACACGATGAAACACAAAACTGAGGAGAAAAATGCACATTTCTTACAGGAATTACACACCAGCTCCACTTCACTATAAGGCACTTGGGTGTAATTATCTTTAAGGATCCAGACTACATGAGTCATTGTCATATCTTGTTTATTACTGGAATCTGGTGTGATAGCAGTTAGTCGCTTAGAGGATTCCTTAAAAACAAACTCCAGCAAAGTTATGCCACCAGTCAAATGGAGGAGTCACCATCCGGCTGACGAATCAGTTCATGTGTCAGAGCGGAAAAATAATCTTCATAGATGAAAGGAGGGAAATTAAATCCAAGTCCGACGCTTCAGGGATGTTTCTATCAAACATTCATAATAAGTTTTCTAGCATCATCGCTAAGTAATAATCAGGGTGACGACTGAGGGCTCAGTTTTTAAAATGCTTGCCACGTGGGGGATTTCAAGTAAACACAATCTGGTTTTAACAGCGATCACATTCTCATTAGGAGGGCTTGACGCACACGACCTGCACAGCGGAGACATGAAGATAAATGAGCGGAAAACATGGGTAAGCTGCACCGAGGACGTTAATGGACAAACAGTAAATCCTCACCTCCTCTCTGTCCTGCTCGCCCCCACAAAGGAAGACACAAATACACTTTTTTGAAAAGAGCAACGTATCTGTTCATTATTTCTTTTTGCAGTACAGTTTTTAAAAAAAATTAAAAGCCCATTTTTTTCAGAGCAGACTTTAAAAGTCGAAGGTACAGTTCCCCTTTTGGTATCACGTATGGAAGCAGCGATCTTCAGAGTCTGTTTACAGCCTTTTCTGTTTGCTTTCAGACACTTTCCGTCTTTCCATACGACACATTTCAGATTTGATGAGGTCTCAAACCTCATAGAGTTACAGGAGCGAGACGGCTTCCAGGTTCTCTTTGATTATGGTGTCCATGACCACCTGGAAGACGACCTGGATGTTGGAGGTGTCGGTTGCCGTGGTGAAGTGATGGTAGACGAGTTTGCTGGGCGTGTTGTTGAAGGAGACAAAGGTGGCAGCGATGAAACGAGCGGCAGAGTCCACATCGCAGTCTGCGCCTGGAAGAGAGACGGAAGAGGAGAACGAGGAGCAGATGGGGGGAGAGGTCAGTTTGGGGAAGCTTCTCCTGGAAATAAACCAAACAATCCCCTTTGAATACGTAAACCCTGAGAAACCTCTGGCTGTGATCTGGGAATGAAAGCTGTGGGCTGCACATTTGTGTTGATGAAAATAAACCATTAAATAATAAAAGCACAATGAAGCTGATCTTCACATCAACTGCAGGAGATTGAACACTAAACTTTAGTAAAATGCAACTAAATGTCAAATTATTCCACTAACCAGGCAGTTTCAGATCATTTGAATAAAAATAATAAAAACAGTCTTTCCATCAAGCAAAGACTGAACATTCACTCGTGTTCAGAGGCCTTATCATATTTAGTGTCTCAATTAAGAGTGTGCTGTGCAGTAAAATGACCTCTGGGACTGTAACACACTGTAATGTGTGAACAGCATTTTTTAAATATGTGAAACTGTGAGAAGCAATGAAATAGGACAAAAAAATCTAGTAAAGAATCAATCAAGAAATACATATTTAAAATAAATGTTTTTGTTTGTTTTTCAATTTTCTTTGATATAAAACTTCCATCTGAAATCAGCTTTGTCTCGCCCTTTATACACAGATGTTACTCTGCACTGGGAATCTTCAGGTGGAACAATATGGAGCAAAAACGAAGTTCAATGTTTTCTGTACAAACATTTAAATTTCTTAAGCATCTAAAAAACTCTACTTCTGTAAAGAAATTGAGCTAATTTCTTGCACTGATGTTTCTTTGTGGTCATGAGAGGAAGTTTTAAAATAATGGAAGATCAGTTTAATCATTACAGCTGCAAACATGAGAAAGATCCCAAAAAAACATAGAATTCATCATCATATCTGCGGTCAGAGTCAAATGAACACTTGCTCTGCTGCCTGACCCCAATCCCAACTGCGTTAGCATTTTTATTGACATTTGCATGAGAGCAGAGAGGGCACGGCTCCCATGGAGTCCACTCAGATATGGGAGGTGTTGAGCAAATAGAAGAAATCTCCTAAATGAACAGTGTAAAAATGAGAGCTTATTATCAGTCTGTCTGTTTAATGGCACTTCAGGATTTATTTGGGGCTTTTGTGTCAAAAAATAAAAAACCCGTTTTGAAAAATAAAATTATTAAGTTTTACTGGCAATTCCTGATTCTAGGATTCGTGTAGTAAAGTGGGGAACATTATGACGCCATCCATGGATTACTGAAGCTGGTTTTCTTTATTGTCCTTTAATGTTGTTGCAGTTCACTCTTTTCTCTGTTTCCAACAGTTTTTAATTTAAACCTTGAAAATGGGATTTTTTTTAATGGACTAAAAAAGAATCACTGTTGCATTCTGGTTTACGGGTTCAACAACAATCTAATGAACAGAGCAAAAACCAGCTTTTAAATTTTAATACCAACTGAGGGATCATAATCAGTTTGTGGGGTGAAGATCTGACAAAAAAATAACAATGGCTCAGTTCAGACGCTCAGCATTAAGCTGAAACAGCATCTCAAGATTTTTACCAACTCTGAAGAGATCTGGAAGGATTTTTGTCATAAATTCATTCACAGAGCTCATATTGTACCCACACACTTCAAAACAGACATCTATCTTTCTCAGTGTTGCTGGGTTGTTTATTAAATGTATAATCATTTAGTGTAAAACCTCCGTTAAATAAGGTACAAAACAAATCTTTGACTGGATGTCAGATTTTCAAAAAATTTAGAATTTTCTCTCTCTCCAGTTATTGTCTGCTTTGGGGATAGCAATGTCCTGTTATGGTCAGGAAACCAAACAAAAAACAGGAAAACAGTGGAAACAATCTTTTTAGCAGTCCTATCTAAAACTCACTCCGTGAAAAGCAAGGAGATGCTTTAATGTTCAGTATAACTGAACGTTTTCAGCAACGTCACCAGATTGTGTTATAACTATCGTTTCTTTTTATCTTCATGAATTATAGCGGCTTATGTGAACAGAATTTGATCAAAACTCAAATTTGACTGCATTTGTTTATAATTATGTGCATTATCATGATTTGCTGAACAAAGAGGAAGCTTTATTAGAGTAATAATATGACAATTTATATAAAAACTTCTCATAAAATGTCCACTACATTTTCTTTAGAGATTAACCCTTTTAACTTTCACACAAAGAAAAAAACTTCTTCGCAATTTCTCTTTTCCTTTAAACAAAAAAAAAAAAAAGAATATTTTTTAGCTAATAGTTGAGATTAAAGTTATTAATAAAGTAATGACTGTGAAATGGTCAAAATTTGAAGTAGCAACGGGATAACAAACACTTCCTTTTGGTATTTCTTACCCAAATCAACTGGTATACGGTTCAGAGAGGTTTATTTCATCAATTATTTAATAACTTCATGATAATCACTGAAAGTTTAGCTCTACCAAATGGCAGAGCAGGATGAAAAAGGGTTAATGTTCAAGAGCACAAATTTCAACTTATTGCTTAGAGGTTGAACAACTCTCAGTAACATCAACCTTACCTTTAAACTGCGGTAAATATAACCGTAGATGTCGCCCGGAGTGTAAAATCTTGTCTTGAAAAAGGTCTATCTTGTTCATGAACAAAATCTGAAAGAAACAAAAAAAATTTTTTTTAAAAACATTCAGTTGAAAACAAAACCAAATTCCTCTACTGAGGAGGTCACTGGGTGAGAAAATAAGGAAATAAACAGTAAATGTTGATTTGATTGGAATGTCACCGCAGCAGTAACTACCAATAACATCCAGATTTATCGCTGCTTGGAGAGATTCACATGAAATGCAAGGATCAATGGCTGTATTGATACATGCATGAGGGGATGATGGCGGATCAATAACTTCACACATCAACATGCAATCAATCCTCATGAAGTTTTCAGTAAAAGAGCCCAACGACCACCTTCATAAATCTGTCCTTCTGCTGCAGGAACACTTCCTGCTTTGTACTCGACCAATTAAAACGACGACTCTATTCTCTCTTTTCCAGCCCGTCTGATCACACAAAACAAAACAAAAAATCTCCTCATGGTAGAAAAAAAAAAAAAACAAGGAGGAAGATTTTCAACAAACAGGACGCAGAGCAACACCTCGGTGTGTAATTATCACTGACCAGCCACAGTGGAAAGTTAATTGAGGTGTAGGTTACAAATTTTCCTCCCACATAAAAAAAACCGAATCATTAAACACTTTTGTTTAATGAGGCTGTTAGCCATGTTAATGGGAGGGCCCACACACAACCCTGCACATAAAGACCTCACACCGCGGCTTTTTAATTGCCCATTTGGCTCTAATGAAGCTTCAAATAAGTTTTTATTATAGTAAAAATCAGAGGGTTGAAACTTTGCAGGAGACTTTCTAGGAAAGCGAATGTAAAATTCTGCGTGTGATGTTATTTGTCGTGGCCGAACACAATGAAACGCTTTGATTCAATCCACTTTGTTTGGATACAGAGTGTCTACTTCTCAGCAGCTTAATAAGAAGCACCAGCAGTCATCATGGTGAAAGGTTTCTGGAAAAACACGGCAGAGTTCACAGCTGCACCAACATGCAGCGACTTCGCTCTTAAGTGGGTTTCAGATATGAGTAAATTGAAGAAGCTCATTACAGGGCAGTTTTAATGTGATCACTTACCGGAAACAAGAATGGAAAAATCAGAGAGGGGGGGAAATGTCAGCTCGCCAGAGCTCAACCTCATTATGGATGCCTGCGAGTGACAGAGGCCTCGGACATGCAGGGCCGGGTGGAAACAGCATTTATCATATATAACTATGTCCTGTGCTGTTCCAGAGAACAAACGGAGAGATTGATCTTCTCATTCCTCCAATAATATCACTTCTCCAGTGTTTTTCAACCAATGTGCTAGGGCTGGGCGATATGCCAAAAATATTATCACAATATATTTTTCCTGTATTTTTAACGATATCGATATATATCACGATAGAGTTTAATAATGATGCCAGTTTGAAAAGTAACCTGCCCCCATCAGGCCGCTAACTGAGAGGTCGACAAAGAGCTTCTCCCACAAGCCATCTGCCTGCCTAGGGATGGACACAGTATAGAAAAATAATGGAAATATTGAAAAATATAGAAAATATATTGATGAAAAGAAGACTCATGTTGATTTATATTAA
>JAVQJG010065996.1:0-26225 GCA_036024015.1 Craterocephalus amniculus | reverse complement strand
ACATGTGAGGAAAGTTTTCAGGAGGATTTCTCACTAGTTTCAGATTTACTGTGTCTGAGTTCAGAAAGCTGCAGGAAGCAGCAGCTCTCAGTAAAAATGTCACTTTTCCTGTGAGCTGAGAATAATCATCAGGACTCTGTCTCAGTGCTGGACAGGAAACATGGCAGCTCCAGAATTAACCTTTTTAACAAACTTAAACAGTTTCTTCTGCCATTAAAGGCTCAGTTTTACTGTGATGATCACATGATCCAAACTTCATGTTAAATGAGGAGCAGATATTTTATCTCTATACCACACACATTAACAGGTAAAATTTATATAATATTAATTCAATATTCAGTCTTCAGCTGATTTTGTTACGATAAAGGCAGAAGGGTAGTGTTATACAGATGTTACATCAGATTTGTTGATCCCAAAAGTCGTCGTCGTCCTCTTCCGCTTATCCGGGGTCGGGTCGCGGGGGCAGCAGCCTAAGCAGGGAAGCCCAGACTTCCCTCTCCACGGCTACATCAGCCAACTCATCCGGGGGGATCCCGAGGCGCTCCCAGGCCAGTCGAGAGATATAATCCCTCCAGCGGGCCCTTGGTCTACCCTGCGGCCTCCTCCCGGTGGGACGTGCCCAGAACACCTCCCGGGGGAGGCGTCCAGGGGGCATCCTGACCAGATGCCCAAATATAATAATAAATAATATAATAAATACCACAGAGGACAAAATTTCTAAATTAGTTGTAACAGTGCTCCATACATTTAAAGACTCTGACATGAGACATCATGTTATTGATCTTTTGGCAATTTATCCAACTATTTGTAACATTTAAGCACTACAAAACTTAACTGTTTTTTTTTCCTTCTTAAAAGTTTATCTTTATATGATATGAACTAATCGGATGTTATTTTGTCAAAGTCTTGATTAGGTACTGACGCTTTCCACAACTTTAAAGAAGAAAAATCAATGACATTTGAGTGTTTACCTCTATGTAGTTTAATTCTGTACAGTTTACAGAAATGATGTACATAATATCTTATGAAAATGAAGAGTTTTCTGTTTTCTTTAAATGTTGTAGAGATCTTATGTCAGTGTCCAACTGTGTTGTTTATCATCATGCCTCTTCTAGAAATCTTTGTCTTGATTATCTGAAGGTCCTCCGGGTCCACCCTGTCTGGCCTGTTGTTCCACAGAAATGAGAAACAAGACTGGTAAACAGCACATTCATCAACATGGTAGGAACAGCAACTTTCACTATCATAGTCAAAAAAAAACACAAACACCCAAAAGCAGAACTGATAAAAAGACCTTTGTCATTTCAAATTCATGTTGAATGCTATGTGACAGACTCCCTTAGTAGCCAGGTTCCCTGCTGGTTTAAGACCCTCTTTTTCTACTGTTTATTCCTTAATCAGCAGGACAACATACACTGTTTCACTACTTTCACCAAAACAAGATTAAAGTTCTCCATCTTTGTACTCATTCTCTGATTATATTTTGCTGAAATGACTCAGACTTCTTGACAGAGACTGTGGTTGTTCATGATTTTCCTGCAGAAAATGAAAAAAAACCGATTAAATAACCAGGCTCATATTTCATATTTTGAAATGTATTTGAACCCCCAAATAATTTAATTGTTGTCTTTACATTCAGTTTATTAAATTAGTGGTTAAATCATATTTGTTCGTCAAATGAATTGACCTAAAACTTCCTTTTCTGGTGAAGATTTATAGAGTTTTACCTGACTGTAATTTCAGTCACCAGGGCTTGTACAGTAAGTTTCTGTGCATACATTTAGTGAACTGGGTACGAAATTAAAATAAACCTGCCTCTCCTTTCATGTCCCACATACTTTAAAACACATTCCCATGTAGTTAAACTCCACTTTGATTCCAGTTCTGACTTTAAAATGGTCCCATTTTATTCTCTTTACTGTTGCCATGCATTTCCCTATCACCACAGAATCACCAACAAAGCATCCTGATAACACCACAGATGTTCTGAATGTCACTGACTCCAGCAATCTTCTGGAAGGAAATGTGAAATCTGGTTCGTGACCACTGCCTGTGACAGAAAGACGTGGAATCGGCAAAAACATTTGGTCAATAAAATGGATCAGACTTAATACATCTCTCTTTTTTATGTTAGAATCTGTGTTTTGTTATCCAAATTTGAGCCACATCTCACTGAAAGATACCAAAGAGGAAAGTGTCACACAGCAACCACTGCAATTATCAAAAGGTAAGAAGTATTACAACTGTGCTGAGACATGTTGTGTTTTTCACTTCATTATTCAGTTTACCGCAGTGGGAGCATTAGGAAACTGTTACACCGTCTTGTCTCATACAGCCCCACCTACTTTAGTCTCAGGTAGCAGCAGCGATGCCTTCAGTGACGGAGGAAATATCCCAATTGGAACAGTAACAGATGGTAAGAAACCTGTACGTCTCGTGTTTTCTGTCACTGTAAGGTTTTTACAGACGTTCGAAAATATGGTGTCGAACCATTTAAGGGCTCATATTCTGATTGTTAGTATTGCTAATATGAATTACAAATGATACTGCTTTCAACTGTCTGGTATGATGTACTAAACTTTCCAGTTGTGTTTTATGTTGTGCAGAGTTGGTATCACCTCACCCAGTATACAGACATGATGACTGGATGGAAACCAGTCCAGGAAGTGTAACAGAAACAGCAATGCCAGGTTAATTCCAGGAGCCGTACATGATATGACTGTTCAGATTAGATCTTAATTTCGTACTGTGTAAATCCTTTTCCATTTCATCTTTAACACCAGTGTTACCAACACCAGATCCAGCTTATGGTGTCAGAGATGTGTTTAACGTGACTGACTCTACTGAGAAACTTTCACACATATACTTTGAACCTGGTAAGCAGCCATTCGAGTAGCAGAAAGACTTGGTTGAGAATATTTTTATGTTTAATTTGTGGACATATTCAACCAGTTCATGTTTTTCCTTCTGTAGATTCACTAAAACCACATCCAGCTGAAAACATCAGCAATGTTACAGTCTCGGAAAAACTTAATGGCGCAAACCTAAAGCCTGGTAAACCAACATGACTCTGGAGATAAACAAAACTTTAAATAAGAGAGAGAAACCAAAGAAAAATAAAACACCTTTTTTCTGTTTTCTTTATCTCTAGAGCCAACACCATTTCTTAAGGATAACAATAGTTATGCCTTAAATGGCTTAGATTTGGTTGCAGGAAATGTGACAGAGGGACCAATGAACTTATTACCAGGTAGGAAATCTTCTACTCCCCCCTATCATGTTCAATTTCTTCCTGTTTAATATACAGATATTCAGATTTTGTGTGCTGTATTGCATAAAGTGTCTTTCACTGTGTAGGTGTGGCTGATAGAAACCATAACAACGATACCCAAAGGTCCATAATCAAAACAAGTCTGGAGAATGGTAAAAACATAGTATATTTGATATCAGTGCAAGATTTTGGATTGAGATCTCTCTTATCTCACACAAAAAGCTCTCTGTAAGAGACAAATTTGGTCATATATTTGGACCATAAAGGATGAGAAAACAAGACATGTTTGATAATATTTGTATGCTCAAAGTTGCTATTCTCCAATAATATCTCTATAGGTAATATATTGTTATTTTACATAACACAATATGACTTTCATGCTTTAGTATATAACTGTTACATTAGTGATAGCAAGATGTGCTGAGCAATATCTAGAGTAAAAATTATCTATATTTCTGAAATATTTCTTTTCCCAGTATCTCCAACACCACGTTCAGCTGAGAAGACCAGAGATGCTGTGTACGATATGGGCCCTGAGACTCATCTTCAAATGGAAAATGATCCTGGTAGGAGCATCAAAACAATGGAGAAAATTCCTGTCTTGGTTTTATTAAATGCCAGGATAAATAAATATTTGTATAAATAAAACATGTTTAACATAACTATTTAAAATCTTAATAGAAACACAACCACTTCATGATGATGTTACCTATGGTACCTTGACCATCTCAGCCATTTCGAATGTTACAGAGAGGCCAGCAGGATCACCAGGTAAGAAATAATCTGGATCTGTAAATTTTAGTAGTCGTTCTTCATTTTTAACTAGTAACTCCTTGTTAGTTTTAATTCTTTAAAAAAATTACTTGCATCTGTCTATTATTCTTCATTGCCAGTGATTTGAAACTGTCTTTACCTCACATGTATGTGTTAATATGAAGAATGTAGATTATTTTGTGTATGCATGAATGTGCCCTATAGAGATTAAATGATCCAGCTCTCATTTCTAGCCAGTTTCTCATGATCTTTTAAACTGGTTGAAAGCAAAAAAAAAAGACAGGTTTTCTGACAATCTTTAAAAACTGTCTTCATTAGCTGTTTTTTCACTCACTTTCATACCAGTATTTGAAACTGAGTGTTCAGATAAATGTTTTTTGTTTGTTAAACCCTTTAAGACGATCCAACTGTATGAATTATTCAAGCATAAAAAGCATAAATATGGGATTCAATCTGTTGCATCTCTGAAAAACAAAGTTCAAAGTTTGGTTCAAAGTTAGTAAATAACCAACATTTTCTTGACATATTTAAAAAAATAATCAGGGTTGACTCAAGACTTTTCCACAGTGGACTATGTTATTATGATTGTTGCAGTGAAATTATGTCATGTAAAGTACATTAGTCTAATGTAGCTGAAGCTGAATTTTAATGTTTTACTGTGTCACTCCAAACTACAGGTCTGTTTGAGGCACACCAACATGGTGGCAACAGAGCCATCATTATAAGTGATAAAATCCTGCTGTATATGATATCAGGGTTGATAATAATTCACAGTGATGCTCGCCATTATCTGTGCACCAACTGTTCTAGTTAAATGTTATCTGTTCTGCAGAATCACCAACACCAGCTGAAACCACCACAGATGGTTTCAGCGTTACTGACCTGAATATTGATTTAAACAGAAAAAATGAACCTGGTAAGCTATGACACTAAAACTTTGACTGTGTTTTCAAAAATTCTCATTAAACTTGGTCATTTGTCGTCTTGCATAAGTATTATTTCATCCGGATGACAGCTATTACACCATGAATGATACCAAAGGAGAGAATACAACTGAGACGACAACTCTCTTGACAAGTAAGGAAAGGCTTTTTAATGTGAAAGTTATAATGGCCTCGACATACTGAATTATTATCAGTTTCATATATCTCAAGCAGCACTATAACAGCAGTAGTGTATTTACAGTTTTTTTTATTTTACAGCTTTATCGGTTGCAGAAGTGGGTCAAAGGAGAGACTCTTTAAATAGCAGTGGAGACATTATCGACAAACCAATGAAAAGTGGTGAGAAACTCCCATATGTAGCTATAATGGTTTATTTTTTTTCCCAGTCACTACCTAAGAAAATGAACTTTTTTCCCCTTAAAGGATGCCCATCACTTTTAAAATGCTGATTTAGAGAACTGATCATCTGCTACGCTGGATGCAAACAAAATAATCGTGCATATGAGATTGTAAGAGTATACATTTTTCTTTCTTTTACAGAATATTCCTATCCTTTCCAGACTTACAACAAGATTAATGCTACCAGCACTGAGGAACAGACAAAAACTGGTGACAGTATTTTGTTGACTATGTTCATTTTCAGAATATTCACTATATCTTTTGTGTAGATTCTTTGGTTGCTTCATTTTGTGCCTTTTTTTCCTTTTTTCCTTTTAGTCTGCAACATTAGAAGTATTAAATGTTCAGAGAAGCCCACTAAAATGAAAGGCACCTTTGGAGCTTGGATGTTGGATGCATCTGAGCCGGATGAAGATCGATTCTGGTTGGCAGAGCACTTTTCAGGTGATAAATGAAGCTCAATTTGTTTTTTTTTTCACTTCAACACAGAGGTCTCTGATCTCACACGGGAATATTTCTTCACCAGGTCGAATTTTGACAGAGTTCAAGAACATTTCAGCCTCTCAGGACCCAACCCAACAAAGAATAGACATCAGGAGGTTCTACCAGGGCTGTGGTCATGTTGTTTTCAAAGGATCTTTTTACTTTCATAATGGAGGAAAAAACATAATTATAAAGTAAGTGTTTGTGTAAGTTAGGTAAGTTATTTCCAGCTTCTCAGTGCGTTCATGACCAGTATCTTGATTTTGCAGGTTTGATCTGACCACTAGGAGAACAAAAACTCTGATCATACCACACAGCAGATATCACAATTTGACTTATCTCTTCCGCAACTCAAAGACATATTTCAAGTTTGCTGTGGATGAAAATGGACTGTGGGTCATCTTTGCCTCAAACACAGAAGATAACACCATGGTTGCAAAGCTCAACCCCAACACTTTCACCGTGGAGTCCTTCGTTAACACGGCCTACCCGACAGCTAAAGCGGGGAATGCTTTCATTGTGTGTGGGGTGCTGTATTTTACAGATGCCAAGGACAGAAGAGTGACATATGCCTTTGATTTAATGACACAGAGTCCTGTGGATGCAAGTTTTGAGCTAAGACCAGCGAACGGTGTCTTGGCTATGTTGTCATACTATCCCAGCCAAAGGCTTTTGTATATGTGGGACAACAAAAGTGTTGATACCTGTAGACTCAAATTCAAACAACCTAGTCCAAAGACAATGAAATAAACTGTATAAACAAATAAAACAGTCACAACATCTTTGCAAGTCTCCATTTTTTTTCTTTCTCTCTCTCAACAAATATGTAACTTTTTTCTATTGATTTGATTTCCAGATGTTACACATTGGATTACAATGCATGACCTTGTCCATGGTAGGTACAGATTCAGATATTAAACCACAGCTTTTGTTGAGTGTGCCACAATTAAGTTATAATAAGATAATTTATATGATTGCAAATTAAAGGAGCATGTGTCAAACATCTCCAACTATTCATATAGTACAAAATAGCTGTTTGTTTTTTTATGTTTGTTTTTTTACTGTAAGCTTAACATTTAGATTGAGACCAAACATTAAAACAATATTTTATTTTAAATGTAGGTAGGCGGCTCATTTACTATAAACTCAAAAAGAAGCTCCTTTCACATAGTATTTAGTTCTTGCAGAAACAAGGAAATCTATTTTTAGTTGATCAATTTCCAGAGGGCAAGGTTTACCTGCATAACATCCCCATACTGTTCACACAGTTCATGGAAAGTTTTGTGCTTCCTCAACCCATTCTCTCCAGTTGGTCTATCCCAGCAAAGCTGTTGCCATCAGGCTTAGCAGTTTTAATTTCTCTGTGGTGAGTCGGTAAGAACTTGCGAGGTTTTCACATTTTTACTTTGATTTTTTAAAAAGAGAATTAAAAACACTCAAATATCACAACAAAGAGCTTGTGTTAACCTAGCGTGAAGCAGTATACAGAAACAGGACTCTAAAACAAATTCAAGCAGCTACTTGTACTGCAGTTTTTTCTTTTTTCTTGTCTGTTTTCCAGCTTGATAGACTTAACTATTTGATTGAATTAATTCATATTCTTGAAAACCATCTACAGTTTGCATTGCTTTGCGTCACTTTGAGAAGTGTGTCAGTAAAAATTCCGTGAAGTCTTGCCAGAAATAACTGTTGCAGAACGACTTATATAATCCCGAAAAACTTCACTTTTTCCTATGAGACACAAACGTAGCACTATTTCACAATACCCTTGTAAGTGCCTGTATCACGCGATGTTCATGAACGCCTCAGTAGTTGTCGTGTGTTTTTGCAGATCTCAAAATATGTGGATGTGTGCGGGCAGCATAGAGGTGAAAGGAGCCTCCATGTTTGCTTTAGCTGTTAACATGATTACAAACCTGTCGCCAGCCACCGATCCTGCAGGGGAGGCCAGTTAGCTAGCTGGGTCTAACCTAGTTCATAACAGCAGGAGTTACATCACTTTGGGTCGTGTCCCACCTGGGAAATAACGGCCCGAATGACCCAACTCTCTCTTATTCATTTAGAAAGCCCTCTGATATTAGCATGATAAACTGACTTGTCAAAACTAAACGAGAAAGAGAGAGACATCTTTACTTACTTAGCAAATTTGTTTTTCTAGAGGAGCTGTCAACACGACTGGTTTCACCGTACACTGTAAGTAAAACCGTGAAGCCCGCAAAATATGGTGTTTTCCCTAATTTAACGTTGTTCCTTAGATTAAAGTTATGTATGCATGTAAAGGCAACCAGCTTCACTGGATGTTAAATTGGGACTGTCTGTTCTGCTGAGGCCATTTGTCACCCCCCCGGCCGTATCTGGTTTGGGCCTAGCTAACAGTTAACCATCCAAACATGCTGGCTAGCTCTGCTGTTTGTTTTGTTATTTGTGATGTTGCTTTCTTGATTTACAAAAATTACACAGCGAAAGAAATATTCGAATTTAATTCAATTAACAGATTTTTCACTGCAGTGAGCAGCACTGACAACAGCTTTCGTACATAAATGACCCTATTTGCTAATGCTAACAGTGGCGTTCAGGTATGTAATGGTTCAGGTTTTTAATTATAATGAATTCTGTGACCTGACAGAGATTTTTTTTTTTGCTTCTGTAAATTTACAACTTTATTCACTTTATCTATTTAGATAATTATTTCCAAACATAGTGGTACTCTTGTATTGCGTCAGTTGTAGATAAATTAAAGATTTGACAATCTGTTAACCAGATATTGACAGGTGGTTTGTTAAAATCTTACAAATTTATGCACTTAAGTCAGTGTTTTTGTAATAGGGTAACAAACTTTCATATATTTGCAATAATGATTTACAACTCTCATTACGAATTAGATGAAATAAAACATTCGTGTAATAGCAGTACAGCTTTAATTCTTATTTGGGTCACAGAATCTGACGGGTCACATAATTTGGCATCACACCATGTCCAGTGCTTGCAAACGCTATCTGTTAGCTTATGGCTAATTTAGCCACACGTCTATGCTTTGCGCTGTTTAAAGGTAATGTTTTTCTATTCCTAAGGATTTCCAGACAGAAGAAGAGATGTCCTGTCCATGCACGTCAGTTGCCAGGTTGTTCCTAAACACTGCTAACAGAGGTAAGAAACGGGAATCTTGACACTCCTCCAGTTATATGACATCGTGCTATCTGCTCCAGCTAACCCACCGTACTGTTTGTTATGACGGTTATGTAGTTAATGTCAACAGTGGATGGAAAAGTCACTTCAGCAGTTCTGTAACTATATCAAGGCCAAAGTTGAACAGTTCAGTTTTTATACTTCATACTCAAATAGGAACATTAGTTATGTAGATAACAGAGCTAGCTTATTTCTACAGCTATTTCCCAAACTATAAGAATCTTATTATAAAATGGGGGAAAACACATGTAGTAATAACGGTGATGATGATGGTATTAATAATAGTAATAACAATGATAAAAACAATATTAGTAACCATAATAATAATCATAATGATTATTATAACAACAATAATAAAATAATAATAATAAAAATGTAGATTTGATGATTATCTTTGAAGTATCCAATAAATTCTTAGCTTTTTCCCATAAAATTGTGTTAATATTAATAAGTTTCTCGATTCAGTCTGACAATTTAAGAAGTTTAATTTTTAAGGCACATATTTTACCATCATCATTTATTTTCAGTGTATCCAATTAATTATCTGAGAAATTGTAAGCATTTCGTATTTTCCTGTAAACAACTGTGAACTTTTAAACAAATTTAAAAAGATACTCAACTTTTAAGGAGAGGTAACAAATGCTTAACAAATGCAGATCATTGTTATTTAGATTTTTCATGTTACACCTGTTTGCTTATTATGAAATGATTCAGGATAGCTATTTGTTGCAAATAAAATCACAAGTTAGTCTTAAATAATTTGACATATCTGATCACAAGCTGTGTTCTTGTTAGAAATCAAAACAAATGTTCCTGTTGTTGCAGGATTGTCATGCTCCCGAATCCAGTTTTTTTCTCTGAGTCGTCGGGGATCTCGAGAAGCTCATTTTCATCCTCGAGTACGTGTGAGGTCATTTTCAGAAACTGCTGTTTGCTATGCATCTAAAGACGGGGCAACAAAGGATGGCGGAAATGATGGAGGAAAGGTAAACTCTTGAAAAAAGAATCTCATAAACAACTATTGTTTTACTCTTGAACTACATACCATTATGTAAATGAATGCAACTGAAATACTTTAATTTGTGTGTTCTAAATCTGTCCACTTTACACAGAAAAGCCTCAGTGAGGGGAAGAGAATGTCTGGTTCTGGTGGATCAGGCAAAGGTGGAAGCCAGCTACGCTGCCCTAAGTGTGGAGACCCCTGTACACATGTAGAGACCTTCGTATGTGAGTAAATATATTGTTCTTCAACAAAGAATACAGAGACAAATGCAGGGTGTGCATAAAACTTAAAGAATCCAGAAGACCAAGTTTATAAATATTTGACCTTTTACCTAACAGAACACATCTGACACAAATGATTTCTAAAACTGACGGTAACATGAGGAGCCAGTCTGTACGTAAGAATACGGAAGCTTAGATTTTAGTCATAATGGTTGGTGGGTTGCTAAGAATTGTGAGATGAAGAAAAAATCCAAATGACATCTCATATGAATACGTCTCCAAAATGTAATAACAATGTATCCTAAATATTAAAATTTTTTACTGCTTTTACTGCTTGAGGAAATGTGCCATTTAAAGTGGATTAGGAAGAGATAAAATGGTGACAATAAGATTGGGAAAGCTTCCACAGTTGAGTAAATTTAAATCCGAGTCTGTGACAGTGTGTTTTTGTTGCTGCAGCATCACATTCACTCTCCTGTGTGGAAAAAAGTTTGGGAGTGGACTGAATAAACAGAACTGCAAACACAGCAATTAGATTGTGCAACACAAACACCAATTTTACTTGCCAAATAACAAAATAGGGACTTGCAAGTAAACACTAAGGTGTTCTTTCATTGTTGTCTCCAGACTGTTTTATGTTTTATGTTGCAATGTCAACAGTTTGAGCTGCAGGAAACTCCCAGACAAACATGAAGAATTTCTTCACGTTCACGTTCACGTACACATACAAATAAAATAGAATAGAATATATCATTATGAACAATGTTTGGAAAATCCTGCCTGAACATGATATGTAGAATGCCATAACCAAACCTCTGTGTATCAAACATAGAAGAAAACCTAACAAGAACAACAAAACAAAATATCAAACAGAATAACAAAACAAAAACCTTATTCAGATGTGTTTTTACCATAAATCCATCATAATAGATCTCCCCAACCCACTACGCCAACACATCAGTCAGTTAATAAAAAAAGAAAACTGATATAACAGACAAAGCTAACGAAAATTTAAAACTGGATTTATTTTTGGTCTGAGTATTGGTTGATCTAATCTGTAACTCTATAAATATTGTTTTAAATTCACTCCAACATGTTTTGTCCACTTTGTTCTTTGATCTTTTTTAGCATCCACACGATTTGTCAAATGTGAGAAATGTCATCATTTTTTCGTGGTCTTATCTGAAACGGACTCTAAGAAAGGGCTAAACAAGGAGCCAGAGTCGGCTGCAGAGGCAGTGAAACTGGCTTTTGCACAGAAACCCCCTCCTCCTCCCAAGAAGGTAAAAAACACTTAAGCTGTAAATAATTTTTTTACATCTTCATACATTCCGGTATTTTTTTTATAATTTTTTTTAATTTAAATGTTTTTTTTTCCCCCCAGATTTATGCCTACCTGGACAAGTATGTTGTTGGCCAGTCATACGCAAAAAAGGTCTTGGCAGTTGCTGTGTACAATCATTACAAGCGCATCTACAACAACATCCCAGCAGGGAGTCGGCAGCAGGTGGAGGTGGAAAAACAGCCGTCTTTAACTCCTCGTGGTCAGTGTTTCTGTTTTCTGGAGATATCACTAAAGCCTGATAGTTGACCTATGTCATTTTTGTTACCATGTCTCAAAGTCTTAAAAAAATCACTAATTTAATATCAATTTCCCAAGCAAATTGGGGCATGATTACAGCCTGATGTTCCGAATACCTTAGTACCTAAAACAGAAAGGAAAAACTGGTTTTGTGTGTTGGGATAACATATTGTTTACTGCAACAGGCAGCTGTGAGTTAAACCAAATATTCAGGTGACATTGGCAGTTAGTAATTATACAACCACCTCCAGTGGTCTTTTTGTGTGTTTAATTGCTTTTAAAACAACTTAAACCCAAAAGGCTTCTAGTGCCTCTGTTATTAATCTCCCATAACAGTGCCTTTTTAAAGATGTTGAGATAAAGTGGTGTGACTCAGCAGCTGCTCATGATTATGTTTACATGCAGAGCAATATTTCGAGAATTCACCTTATTCTAGACAAGAGAACATTACAATTTTGGTGTGATCCAATAAATATTTATATTCCTGTTTTAATTGATAAGTTTGTCTAATGATTTGTGCCCACTTAAAAAAATATCCATATTTCTTAAAAAAAAAAAAAAAAAAAAAAGTTAAAATGGAAAAAAAAAGGAGTAATATTCTAGTTTTTCTTTGGCCCCAAAATGTTTTCTGTTATTTGCTTGCAGCACTTTCCTGTCCCCGCTAAATTTCTCACAGAGCAGATGTTGCCAGATCTTATAACAAAAACAAGAAAAACAGGTAACCTGCCCCCTGAAGTTGCTTATAATTAATGGACTTGACAGCTGTTGAGATGAAAGCCTGTGTTGTGAGGCAGCTTTGTGTGTTGCTAGATATTGTAAAAATCTTGGGGGTAAGAAACATTTTTGTAAAATTGTACACATCTACATGTATGCTCAGAATGTTCCGCATAGCTTCATTTCATTCTGATCTACTCCAAATGATCTGTTTTGGTGTAAGTTGATCAGAAGAGACTTTTAGCAGTGAAATGAAATCAGAGGTCCTGATGGGCAATTCACAGAATATTTTGATGCATGTAAACATAACCAGTGATTATTCAGTATAAATTCCTGATACCTTCATTCATTGCTTACAATGAAGTGACCCTTTGATGTAGCGGAAATGCAGTTTTGATCCTGATTTAAAAGAAAAAAACGAATTACCATGGCTTTGAAAAAAAAAAGGAATATTGAGTGACATATGCCAGACAGTATGTTTAAAAACTAAGGGGTTGTTCATTCAGGAATTTCATGACATATACACCCATTAAAGTTTAATCCAGTGAGCGCAGGGAGTGCTGTAAATTCATAGCTTTAATCCAAAATGTCTTTAAATCTACATAAATAGCTGTGGCATTAATTCACTCTTTTCTGAAATCAAAATCTGTATTATTTGGCATTTGTTCAATAATTGTTTCAAATCTCTTAAATTGTACCAATCATCTGTCAGGGACTGTATTGATAATGTAATGGTAATGATAAATGATAATATTGATTTTAGTACTTTGATCCTCTCCCTGTAGAGCTAGAGATGAGAAGACGAGAGGATGAATACAGATTCACAAGTAAGTGACTGACCTCCTTACTGTTATCTGACTGACCCCTTTACTGTTATCAGCAGTGACTTTGAGTCACAACACTTAACCAGCATTTTCCAGTTTTTTTATTTTTTGCAAGTTGCGCAAATGCCAAAATGTACAGACCACCGTGACTCCTCGGTTAGAGTCGATATGCTTTTTCCCCCTTTGACACATTATGTATTTGTAAATAATAAACTGAAAGAGAGGTTTCAGATCAACTCCCTGACAACACACAGCAACTGTGACCTGTTAAATTAGTTGATAAGAACCATTTGTTTAAGTAATTTAATTATTTACACACATTATGTAATGAAAATTAAGTAATGAATTCCACTGTGTTGATCTTTGACAATTACTTAGAGTAGCACTGTGTGGGTCAGGTTTTTTTTCTTTGATCCCCACAGCTAGCTAACCTTTGAGAGGAGTCAATTTGCTCTGACTTATAAAAAACAAAAGGGAAATCCATAAATCAGCCACTTCATTCTAACCTGACCCATTGTCTCTTTTTGTTGGATGTGTGTCATTTCCACCTACTTGTGTGTATTTGTAGTGCAGTTATGGAGGTAAGTGACAAGAGAACAGCTGCACCTCCTCTTCTTTCGTCAACTATATGCACCATAAAATTTATTGGCAGCTTAGTTTGAATACTGCTTCATCATTTTTTGACCTACCCTGCCCGGCCCATGATGTTCTCTGTTACTGTGTCAGTCCACCAGACGTTTGGGTTACGTATTAACCTCCACATCATTTCAGACTGGAGGGGGGGAAGAAATAGCACAGCCTTGTGACCTACATTCACACATTTGCTATTTTCAGTTGTCGCTCTCACTTACACCCTCTCTCTTTCTGCACCTATGAAATATATTTGTAACCTACACATGCCAGCTATGACAAGTTAAATGTTTGTACAGCGGTGACTCAGTCATGTGGGACTGCTCTTTGCTTTTCAGTCACAAAACCAACCCTGTGTCTGGCTTGTTGTTGCAGAGCTGCTGCAGATCGCAGGGATCAGTCCACATGGAAATGCTCTGGGTGCATCCATGCAGCAGCAGGCAAGTCAGCAGACGCCTCAGGAGCGAAGAGGCGGGGAGGTGCTGGACTCCACACACACTGACATTAAACTGGAGAAAAGCAACATTATACTTCTAGGTCCAACTGGTTCAGGTTTGTGTCAAGTCATCATCTTCCATAAGTGTAATGTAGCACAGTGTGTTATGGATCGGCCATCTCATAATGATTTATATAATTTTTCTGTAGGAAAAACATTGTTGGCCCAGACACTGGCTCGCTGTCTGGATGTGCCATTTGCAATTTGCGATTGCACCACTCTCACTCAAGCTGGATACGTGGGAGAAGACATCGAGTCGGTTATTGCCAAACTTCTGCAGGATGCCAACTACTCCGTAGAGAAGGCACAGCAAGGTGGGCAGAGGGGCTATTTTTAACAGCAGTGTTGTTTCCAGCGTCAAGAACACACCATATGTTAAGTAACAATCTGGATGAGCTAAAAATACCACAAGCTCAACAATTTAAACAATCTCAGGTTGCGTATGGATTACATAAATCATGACCTCTGCCCTCTTTGTAGATTTTATATAACATGAACATTCCATCATAATCATAAAGTCCTTTTATGGTTTGTTGTAGTTTAGCCAAAATGGAGCCCTCCATGAACACAGCACTACTTGGAGCTGAATGTCAACATGTTGTAATTGCTGTTAAATTAAAGTTTATATGTTAACATGCAAATATTTCCATTCATAACTGAACACAAGGTTATAAATTATTGATCAGATTAACATTATCCCCAAATTAAAGTAACCGTACCAGTGTGAAAAGCAACATTATTCAGTTTTACTTGCACAGTTCTTTTTCTGCTAATGTTCACAGTGAATAGTGGGGAGTTGTGTAAATTGGGTAAATGAAATATGAACAGTGACACCATTTCTGTCACCCTGTCATGAGCAGGTATTGTGTTCCTGGATGAGGTTGATAAGATTGGCAGCGTGCCTGGAATCCATCAGCTGAGAGATGTGGGTGGAGAAGGAGTTCAGCAGGTCAGTTATTAACCAATTACTCAGAATGAGACCATCATGCAGACATGCTGTTAAAGGCTGCTGCAGACTTTTGATTTAGTCGTAGCATTTGATTTCAAAACCAGATTGTAAAAAATGGTAATTTGTGGTATGTTGTTAATTTATTCACTCATTTACAATAGATCTCAGAGTTACAATAAATGCAAAAATAGTCAATTTGGTATCATTGCCACTTAAATTTGACTTTAAATGTCACGCTCAGTTAATTATAAAAGACATTTTATTAGTATAGTTTAGTGAAAAATTACTTGATTTGGGGTCACATATTTAACTTGGATTGTGAACTATTGCTGCTTGCATCTGTTGTGTCTTTGTTATTGCTTGTCCTGTGTTGTTTGTTTGAGACTTGTGTTGAATATTTCCCATCCTCCTCTCTCTTAAGGGTTTGCTGAAACTCCTGGAGGGTACAATCGTCAATGTCCCTGAGAAAAACTCCAGGAAACTCCGAGGTGAAACCGTGCAAGTCGACACAACAAACATTCTGTTTGTTGCATCAGGAGCTTTTAACGGCCTTGATAGGATCATTAGCAGAAGAAAGAATGAAAAGGTAAATTTAGGACACTGTCATTGTGTGAACAGATGTTCAGTAGAAGCTCACTTTCCTCTTATTTGAGCGTTGTGTGTCCTTTCTCTTCAGTATCTTGGTTTTGGAACTCCCTCCAACCTGGGGAAAGGGCGCCGTGCCGCTGCTGCAGCAGACTTGGCCAACAGCAGCGGTGAGACGGACACAGTGGCAGAGATCGAGGAGAAAGACCGACTGCTGAAGCTCGTCGAGGCCAGGGACCTGATCGAGTTTGGAATGATCCCAGAGTTCGTTGGTCGACTTCCCGTGGTTGTCCCTCTGCACAGCCTGGATGAGGAAACATTAGTTCGGATCTTGACTGAGCCACGCAATGCTGTGGTACCTCAGTACCAGGCTCTGTTCAGCATGGACAAAGTAAGGACTCCAGAATTACGTTCCTCTTGTCTTTTAGCAAGTCAGCAGCAGCATATCTGAAATACATGTGAACCCCAACACTGGTAGAGGCCTTTGTACTTTCTACTCTGCACACAAGGATGAAAGAAAAGATATGACCTACTTTTTTTTGTTTATATATATATATATATATATTTTCTGCCAACATGAACCCACATAATATTTATGTATTAAATATGCAAGAGTTTATCGAAAGGTTACCCACGTTATTTGTTTAAGTTCATAAGTTCATAATTAATTATAAACCTTACGTGCCTTTTGTTTCAGTGTGAGCTCCATGTGAACCAAGATGCCTTAAGAGCCATTGCCAGGATGGCTTTGGAGAGGAAAACTGGAGCTCGTGGACTCAGATCTATTATGGTTGGTTATTTATGCCAAATTTGCATTTTATTTATTTTAATCTTTTTTAAAAATATTTTATAATATGAGATTTTCTTTCCTCATCCAGGAAAAGCTCCTCCTTGAGCCCATGTTCGAGGTCCCACACTCGGACATTATGGCTGTCGAACTGGACCAAGATGTTGTCCAAGGAAAATCAGAACCCAGATACATCAGGTCAGCATCTCTCTACTCACCGAAGATACAGATTCCTTAACACCAACATTTTGTTGTCTGACACTTGAAACTGAGCTTGTATTTGAATTTCAGGACTCCAGCAAAGGAGTCGGCAGAAGAGGAGTACGACTCCGGCATTGAGGAGGAGAACTGGCCTCGGCAGGCTGATGCTGCTAACAACTGAACCGCATTGGGCTCATTTCACTCAGAGGCCCTGCTGTGTGAAACATTAGATTAACAAAAACCTTTTGGATACCAAAATTGGTATCAGTCTCTTTTATTATAGCACCTGACAAATAAACGATGGACATCAGTGAAGAGGTTGTCATGATGAGCAAGTTAAGATGGAGTAACAACCTTGGTCCCTTGCATCAGATAATTCTTTAGTGGTGCACTTATGGTGCGGACCTTTATGAAATATTCAATCTCTGAGGATTGTTAACATTTTATCTATATAAAGATAAAACAATTTTATTCATGAAAGTATTTGTAGCTAGTTTTGTTTTCTCTTTTTGTGGTGATGGGCTGTATTGGCAAGGGAAGCAAATGGAAATTATGGGATCATACTGTACACTTGAAAACAGGGGGAGATGAAAAAGTGTAGGCTTGTTACCATGTCAAGAAATGCCTTGCGTCACAAGGGCATGATATTCCGTGAGCACATCAACATTTTGATGTTTTCTTCTTTAAACACCATTGTAGTAATGGTGCTCAACGTGAAATTGGTTGTAAATGTTAAGCTACACTGCATAGGTAGCATTTGTAAGCAGTTTGTATGACATGACTTCTAATTAGCTGAACACACACCAGCACACTAAGCATTGCAGGTGGTGACTTTTTATCAGCCAGAATGGTTATTTTTACATTTTTTCGGCTTCCTCTTTTAGCCCACTCTTCAGGAATACGTGTTTATTTACAGACTTCCGTTTTGCACGCTGCTTCACAAAGCAGGATTAGCAGGCTGGCTGAGGAGCTTAAAGTCTTTTTGTTTGTAACTGCTATGCTTTAGTGTTAGTGACTGGATCATATCCCTAAAACCAGATATCTTAGGTTTTCTTGTCCTGATTGATCAGATAATCTTCCTGTTACACAGATTCTCCTCTAAACCTGCTTTGACAAACAGCAGATGTTTCTTCTTGTTTGTGTGCACCAGTGTGAGGAACTAACTTCCTTTAGTGATGCAATGTCCTGTTACTAAATAGTACCTCCATTACAAGAGTGTAATAAATGAAGATTCCACCTAAATGCTCTCTGACTAAACCATGCTGCTGTACTCTAAAATGCTCTTTGTGCTATAAAATTAGGAGAATCCAGATCTGTACTCTCTGCTTTTTTTCTTTAAAGTTTCAAATTGAGTTTCTATTTTCAGAGGTCTGTTACAGAATATAGACCCCCCCCCCCCCATCCAAAGCTTGTAAACCTTAAATTTATTGTGATTGTTTAAAAAAATATATATGAATAAAATGTATATATGTAAAAAAAAACGTAAGTGTTCTTTACCTCTAAATTTGGATGCAGAGAGGAATATGAACAGCAGATGTGATGTGCTCATTACTGGAACGGACACCACAATGTTCTACAGCGTTAGGCCGTCACCTTTATGTAATCAGCTAATCTCTGGAAAGTATCGTGCTGTCCTCCGTTTGCCGATACCTCAGCATTTCCCTAATCCCGCTTCCATTCCCCATGGAAATTGTTTGGAAAGTAATGTTGTCTTCAGTGTAATATTGAATAAAGACCTAATAACTGCATACTATGATGAATTACAAAATACTTAACAAAAGTTGTGTTAACTTCTGTTGTTGATAAAACTAGGAATGTATTGAAAGTCAGTGAACATTATAAACAGGATTTATTTGACTATTACTTGCTTATATTATATGTCTACATATTTCAAAGTATCATTATTCATACTGGACCTTTGCATGATGGATTACCTCAGCCATCTGAGGTGATAAACAAACCCTCAGATGATGTCAGAGGCTTAGTGATGAATAGGTTTATCACGTGTAGTGATGTTTGTGTCAGTCATCTACTCCAGTCATCCTGTCTATGACTTGAAAGACTGCGTACCTTGAGGACAGTACCTGGCTAAAGGTAAGACATTATTTAAAATGAAAGAAAAAAGTTTTTTGTAACTAGAAACTCAGATAATCAGATTTTTCAATGCAGGTAATTTCTTTTGGAGGTGATGAGCATTCTGGAGGATGTCCCATTTCAGACCCTTGTGGGTCCACTGGAGTTTGAAATACAGCCCCCAACTGCTCCGGGCATAACTATACCAGACTACCATCAAATATTGCAGGAAACTGAGGTCACATTTTTTCCTTTTTTATGTCAATAGAATATCTTTGTTTCTCTTAACTAGAGTTGAGAGACAAATAATCCTTATTCAGTATGTTTTTCTCCAACATCCTTTGGTTAAATTTTATGAAAATAGTGCTTGAGAGAGTTTTAGTTTTCATCTTGTCATTTGAACACAGACTGTGGCTTTATTTTGACTGGAAAAATAGAAAACACACATATCCCATGCGGAAGAGAAAAGGTTTAAGTGATTATGAATGTGTTTTTTTCTGCAGTACGGATTCAACCTGGAGAGGTGGATTATGAGTGGGCAGCAGCCAGTCTACCAGGCTCCATCCTGCCCACCGTACTGGATGGTGTTCAGCTGCCCTCAGGAGAATCAGATGATCGGCCACAGGAGTGGTGACCTGTGGGCTCCCAGGCCTCGGCCCCGCAGCTACAGTCTAAATTCTGCGGACGCCCGCTGGCTGCAACATCGCACTGTCAAGTTTCTCATAACCGACTCAGATGATGAAGATGGCTACTGTGCAGATGGATGGTCTTCGGCTGAAGGCGCACGGCAACGCATCAACATCAGAGAGCGGCCTCGGAGCGCTGCCCCCAAAGACCCTGTGTCCAGAGTCAAAGACATGCACCTCGGTCCCTCGGCTCAGCGCTGTAAACCTGATTCATCTAATTTCTTCAGGGGCCATGCTAGCACTTCTTCTCTGCCAGACTGCAGACAGCCTCTGTGTGCGGTGGAGCAGCCCAGGTCGCAGCTGGCCAGCCCCCTGTCTCACGGGCAGAAGAACATCAAGAAGAGGCCGCGTTCACTGTGCTCTGTGGGCCGAAAGTACTCACAAAACTCACCACCTGCTGGTCTTTCTGCATCCAAACCGCAGAAGCAACGACCCTCCTCTGCAGGGCCCGTCGTCAAAAACCGCAGGAAAAAGGTCAGTTTCTTTTTAACGATAAACTGTCTGTCATGAAAAACAGTTTTCCCTTTAGTAACTTTTTAAAATTTTCTGCTTTTCCCTTGACCAGGTCTTGACAGCTAGTGGCTCTCATGGGGTTTTCTATGACTCTGCGGCAGAGCTTCTGACAGCACTCAGCCAAGAGGAGAGAGATTTACTAGAGACAATCACTGAGAAAGGATACCCGCTGTGCACAGCTATTCTGGCTCTACAGAAAACAGGTTATAGGAGCCCTGAGAAGGTAAGAGGGAAAGCAGACAAACTTCAGGCTTGTAGTCAGCGGATGATCAAATTAATGGGCAAAAAACAGCCCTAATAATGATTAAGATATACTTGAATAAATTGGTCAAATTAGTTTTTATTTTAAAAAGGTGTCTTATTGGTTAACAGAAAAGAACAAACACCAGAAATAACTGTTTTAATATAACCAAATGTCCATACTTGAGCTTAATTGTATATCAGTACATTTATGAAGGTGCTCATAATGCTGAAAACGGCTGTAATCTGCATTGTTGTCCCAGCATGTCATTCTGATTTTCTTCTGGTTAATAGGTCTTAAAATACCTGGTTGCAAGTGACCGCCTCTGTCAGCTGGGTTATGATGAAGCACAGGTGGAGGAAGCTTTGGAGATGTTTCAGAATTGTGAGAGCAAGGTAAACTTTTCTTTTAAAAGTTCAAGTTTCACTTCAGAATGATGCAAAACGATAACTTAAAACTGTGTTTCAGGCTGCAGAGTTCCTGCGTCTGTTGACCCAGTTTAACGAGATGGGCTTCCAGCAAAATACGATCAAAGAAGTTCTGCTTGTTCACGAAAATCACCGGGAGCGGGCTCTTGAGGAACTCATGACACGCATGGCTTAAAACAGGCCATCTTCTCACTTAGAAAATCACACTTCCCATCAAATATTAACTGCCTTCTCAACTTGGACTCACTTGAAGTTAAACAAGGATTAAAAAGATGGATAATTAAGACACTTTAAAAACATTTATTTACAGTTGGGGGGAAAAAAAAGGGTACTTGACAGGCTTTGAATAGCAAACGTAGTCATTGCAGCTTAAAGAAAGAATGGTGCACTTTGTAAATCCTATAGTGCTGAAATAAATAATTCCCTTGTTTTAGTGAATGGCATTTCACTTAAAAATGCTGTAAAAAAAAAACAAAAAACAGTACAAATATCAAAAACAGCCACAGAAATATATACACAGGAAAAACTGCTTAAGCAAAAAACCCAGAAACAAAACTAAAATCAGGAATATCATAAAGACAAAAAAATTATCCAAGATTAAAAACCATTTACATTTTTTTGTAAGAAGTTTACAGGAGAGTTTCCTTATCCCCTCTACGCCACGCTTGCGCTGAGCTGGACAACTTACAGCGCCAGAGCAGCTCCTCTGAAGCATCACTGATGACTGACAGTGGAGTTCAGCAATCCAGACTTCACATTCGATTTAGAAGCCTTCGTGAGGTCTCTCTGGAAAGACGAGACTGAGTTAAAAAGACAGTATTTTACTTAAACACATGTTAAGTAAATAACAATGAATGATGTCAATTGTAATGTAGAACTATGTACTAATTACTGAAAAATGTTTGTCATATCTGAGGTAATGTTGAAAATGTAACTTTTACCTTGATTGTTCCCCTGTATTTATAGTTGTTACCCACTTACTGGTCTGTTGTCATTGTATTGTTACTAATTTTAATGTAAATCTGTTTCTCTAACCCGGTTTCAGGCCCTGCAGTGCATTGTGATGTCAATGTGTTGGAGTAAACATGGTTGGTTTTTAAACAACTATATTTTCAAATAAAGTTTTTATCCACCAAACAGAAAACAAAAGATGTATCAAAATTCTTTTAATAAAGTTTTAACATCATGCTCTCAAATTACCACTTTACAGAGGATAAATATTTTGTAGTTTAAAAAAAAAAAACATGTCAGAATTGCATTTTGTCCAAAACCACATTTGACACGGAATCCCAAAGATAAAGACCAAATTGGAAAATCTTAAAATGTGTGAAAACTTCATTTAAATGTCAAATCTCACACTTATTAATTACTAATTGGCAATTCTACATCAGTTTTATTCTAATATAACCCTGTAATATTGTCTTAATTCAGACATTGATGCAAAAAAGAAAATAAGTATTTTTCTTCACTCTGCACCGAAGTAAAATGTGCAGTTACGGACTGGACGTATGTAAAACCCTATTTACCGCAAATTCCGAATAGGAGCCAGCAAAAGAGCTCAAGGTGAAGGTGTGATCTAGAGTATCCTGAGACCTTGGTGTGCCACATGGAGTATTTCTAAGATGGGAGATGTTTTCCTTGTTTCGGTCTAACGCACGGGGTGTCTTTGCATGTCCTGGGGTTCTGAGGCCAATACCCTGCAACGAGATAAAAACAGTTATAACAGGGTCTTTTTCAGGCTTTAACTGGAAACCTCAGTAGTACTACTAAATGAAGTAAATCAAAATTCAAACAGTACAACCCATCATCCTGTTGTACAATGTGAAACTGATGCATTTTCATCCCTTCAAAAGACTTCAAACTATAAATATGTTCTCCTTGTTGATACCTCAAACAAAGATTTTAACTGCCTAATTGCTATTAAAAAGATTTTATCCACTAAAACGGTCTGGAACACTGTCTATTTGGCTGTTACTAACAATGAGACGAATCACAAAGGCGATGGAGATCATACCTTGCTGGCAGACAGCGGAGGTTTCTGAATGGAGGAATGGGACACGGTTCCACTGAGGCCTGAACTAAGAAAGCTGTTTGGAGTGGAGAGGGCTGAGGTTCCATTGAACTAAGTGGCGGCAGAAGAAGAGGCGAGTTAACCCTGTTCTCCGACATCCGTGTCATTTTTATACAATAAATCTGTGGCAGCTGCAGAGGATTCTCACCTTCCTCATCTTTCCAGGAGTTGGAGTTCCTGCCAGTCGCCGTTTAGTTGGGGTTCTCAGCGTTGTGCCGTACAACATATCCTCTTGTGTTTGCTTGGTTTTCTTCAGTTGCTATTGAACAAAAAATTTGACCTCATATGGTCAACTTGTTTGATGGACATAAACTACAAGTTAAGCAATCCGGTAACATACTCGTTCAAGTTTCTCTTTCTCCTTTTCCTCATGGTGCTGCTCCCACTGCTGCTGCACATACTCCAGAAATTTCTGTCCGTTCACCAGAAACACTTTTCCATTCTCCTGTTCCCAAGCATCAATTTGGACCTTCAGGATCTTTTCCAACTGGGGTAAAAAAAAAAAAAAAAAAAAAAAAAAACAACAACATACCTTTATTTATTCATTTATTTTTTGCACAGTGCACTGGACAACATCATGGTCCAAGTTTTAAAGCATCTTTTTCAGGATCTGATACACAGCAATTGCTTGGACAGGAATTCTCAAATAGAAAAAAAGGACATAAGTAAAATAAAGAAAAGAAAAAAATCTATATTGCCATCTGCTGGTCAGGATTGGTACACATCAACCTGCTGTTTCCACTTTCCATAATTAAGTTTCCATGACAATCTCCTTAATAGTATTATGTCATCAAAAATGCTTCAGCCTGAGGCAAAAATCTGCCATCAATCCGGTTCATATATTTATAGAACAAACTAATAACTCTTCTCACCTTAGGCAAACTTTTCTGCAGGTCAATTCTTTGCTTTTCTTCTTTCAGAAGGTTCCCCCCTCTATTATTGAACCTTGCAGGGTCATTAGCCTTTTTCTGTTTAAAGAACAACACATTTACATTTGGCCATAATACAAAACTTCCCAAGTAGGCTCATAAGGACGGTACTCACATCCAGTTCCAAGTACAAGGACCAGTTGTCCTGCCATTTTGCAGCTCCATCGAAGAGTTCCTTATGGTCCTCATAGTTCTTCTTCAGGCTCTTGACTTCTGCTTCATGGAGGTTGAGAAGGTCCTCTGTAAAATCGTCTAAAATAAATAAATAAATAAATAAATAAAAAAAGTAAAAAACCCACAAACTTAAATCTTTATCTGACATTTTTCAGATATACTCAAGTCAGACATTACAATCCAACTAGAAGCATTTACCATCATAATATGGAACAAAAGCTTGCTGCTGCTCCTGGCTGTAGAAGCATTTCTTCCACAGAATAGCAATCTCTGCCCTGATCGCCTCAATGAATCTTTTCATACTCTGCATTTTCAGTAACTCCAGACGAAGGACCTCTGCATGCAGCTGGAAACACAGAATATGCATGTTCACACCTTATAATGAGGTAGTTCATGATGCTTAGTGAACAACACACCAGAACATGTTATGTAATCACTTCATGTAAATGACCATGTTGAATCATGTCTTACTGCATCAATGTTTCTCTTCTTTGACTTGACCAAATGCTCAGAAAAAGCCTCTCTGTCCTCCTGAGTGATCTGAAGCCTCTCCCACAGCTCTTTAATCTTTGTCCGGAGGTCTGAACAAAGGAGCTCCTTCTCAGCTTTGCGTTCTTGTAACTGGAAAAAGACCAAAGTCTGAGTCACACTTCCAAAACAAGTTTGTAGATGGTTAAAACCACAGCATCAGATGAGCCAACATCAACAGTTTCAGCAAACTGACCTGACTGAGGAGTTGTTTAAGAGCAGCAATGTTGTCATTGGAAAGACAAAATGCATCGTCATCCTCACACATTACATCCGTTTCAAAGCTGGTCTCCGGGCTTTGCTCCAAATCATCCATGCAGATGACAATTTCCTTTTTGATGCTCACAAATTCCTCATGACGACGCTCCTGCAATGAAAAACAGATTAACACAGAACTTCACAGAAATACCAGAGTGAATCATCAAGAAAAGCAGCACACACACACACCTTCTCTTTGGTCAGATCATCAAGGTAGGCACGAAAAGTCTCTAGCTGCTTCAGTGATGGGACGGCACTCTGGTCAATGCAAAAGGGTGTAGTACACATAATATCGCACAGTTCCTGATCTTTGCCGACTAAGCCCTTCAGCTCCTCCATTCTCTGCCTTTTATGCTCCTTCATCACCTCCAGACGTGTGCGGCAATTCTTCTCAATTTGCAAGATGGAGCATCCATCATCTTCCTGCAAGGAAATCCAAATCCTACAATTTTGTGCTTTCTAGACGTTCAAGGAATACTTCACCCTCAGAATAATGTGCCTTCATTTTCTACTCATCGTCGTGCTGATTAACTTTCTGGAACACTTTATTGATATTTATCATGCAGCCGGAGATGTGGGGGGGATTTCATTCTCCATCAATTCCGCTACAGTGATGTTGAACTGCGACCGAGCAAAAAGGCCCATAAAAGTCCACAAAAACTCTAAAAATATACTAAATGATGTTTCCAGTAAGTTATGGACGCTACCAACTCAGGACACTTGGATTACATTGCATGAGCAGTATGGAGGAATATTGACAAGTTTTTGTGGACTTTTTGCTCGGACACAGTTCAACATATCCATCAGAACTAATGGAGAACGAAAATCTCCCCATATCTTCGGCTGCATGATAAATATAAAAAAAGGTGTTCCAGAGTATTAATCAGCATGAGGGGGGAGTACAAAATGAAGGCACATCATTCTGAGGGTGAAGTATTCCTTTATCCAGCTGTCCAGTTTTGACAGTAGAAGTCCAAAACCCACAATAACTCATTTCCTGCTCACTATGATGGGCGAAAAATGACGAAACAAAAAACAAATATATTTGCACATGAATAAACGTATAAATAGATGCATAAATAAATAGATATAAAAATAAACAAATACACAAATGTATTTATACATTTATGCATGTATTCATTTATTTATTTTTATATTTATTCCTACATTTATTTATGTCTATATTCAGTTATTTCTACTTTTATTTATTTATTGGTACATTTATTTCTGTATTTCTGCATTTCGACATTTATTTATTTCTTCATTTCTGTGTCC